>PVJX010012487.1:0-50225 GCA_004027295.1 Dolichotis patagonum
AATTATTCTGTTCTAAATGTTGAAAGCAGTATTTTTGTATTTTTAATTCAAGTGTTCCTTATGAAACTTCAAAGACTAGTCTGATTCTTTTTTCTTTGAGGTGACTTTTTCCTCTTTAATTTTTTATGATAATTATATTAACAAACCCTTACTGAGCGCTTGCAATGCTCCAAGCCCTGGTCTATACAACCTATTCCCTGGGCCTTGGAATTTCTCAGTGATAAATCCAGCTGCAATGTCTTTTTCATTCCCGTTCTGAGAACTCTGCGAAGTGTTTCAATATAAAGACTGCTATCCTTTGGGGGAGGTTTCTTCTGTTGTTTCCTGAACGTGCTTTCTCTGTCTCAGCATATCCTCTGTGTCCCACTACTTACACTACCGCTAACAGTGATTCACACACTCTGGAACTGAACCTTCGTTCTCTTATCTATTAGCATCTTTCCTCTTTCAGTCCTGTCATTACTTCCACTTTGTGGATTGTGTTTTTAAACTCTAAAACATTTCCTGTTTTCTGAGTGATCCTTTTCGCTAAGCTACCTTTCTTATTCTTTGAAATTAACATCTACCTAAATATCACTGAATAGGCTTTGAGAATGTACATTTTACCCTGTTTTTATATCTGTCTTTCTGGTATATCTGCTACACACACGCACACAGCCCTGATGATCCTTGGTTGTATAGTCACATACAAGGATGGAATCGTGGGTGAGCTTCTCCTTAGCCGGATGAGCCAGGCAAGGTCTCCTTTTCCTCATTCTTGAGCCGGGTTTCTGACAGGAGTTCTTTGGCAGGCAGGAAATGGTAGGGGAACTTGAGTGGCTGGCTTTGAATTGGGAGACGTGGATGCTGATAAGGGACAGGTAAGTCCTAAAGGTAACGCAGGGAAGAAAATATACCTACTGAAACAAGGAGACTTTAGTGAGCCCTGTGCATTATCGTTCAGTTGGAAAGACTTGGCACTGGCTGGATAATATCTTCCATTTGTTTGCTCATGTTTTTGCTGTAAGACTCCCCTCATCTCTCCCCTAGATATAAATTCCTCACACTGAGCTCAGCCAGCAGAAGTAGAAAAGGGCTTTGGGTGACCACTGCTAGCATTATGCTATGCACCAACCTGCAATTCATCCTCCTGCCTCAAGACCAGCTGCACTCTCCTGTCCTCTGGCTTAGGGTCTGCCTGAGCTAGGACCTGGGATTAAGCTCACCTGTAGATCAGAACATGGATTCAGAACATTTCTCCAACCTAGTTGAAAGTCTGCTTTGTTTCCTTATCTCCTGTTTTTTGTAACTTTCCTTCTTCTTCATTTGTTTGTTGATGTTGTACATTTGTTTGTTGTTTGTACATCTATCTGTTCATCACCACTGGGTCTAAGAAAGCATAAACAACTTTGCATTGCACTTTTAAGGTCCTCTTCATTTGCATCTTTTGCCCAACAAAAATGCTGTTGCAAATGGAAGCCACCACTACACCCCGGCAAAGGTCACTGTGATGAAACAGTCTTCAAATATACTATGAACATTTAAGAAAATTAATAATATTTGTTGATTGGCTCTCCTCCATAAGGGAACTCTGTCATGCCCAGCGTGGCACTTGCCCAACACAGTGCTCGACCTGAAACCGACACTGTGTCCCTCCAATGCTGATTTCCATGTTCTGCTTCAAGCCCGAATTGAACTTCCTGCTTTTTAAGTGGACAACAGCGTCTCCCCCATCAACTGTCAATATGTCATTCTGCCCTCCCCTTCAAACTGCGCCCTTTGACAAACTTAATAAAACCCCGACAGCTTCTTTGCCTCAGAGGGATTTTGCATTCTTCTTTTGGTGCCCACAATAAAGGCTTTTCTCCTTTTTTTGCTTTGTTTCTCTCTCTCTCTCTTTTTTTTGTCTTTCTTTCTCCACACCAAAAAACCTAACAATTGTATATTATTTGTAAATTCTATATATTTTTCAGGTAAATCAAGATTAATTTTATAACAAAGATAAATTATATGATCAGTTTTTCTATATCCTTATTTATATGGTTTTAATTTGTCAAAGATTGAATCGTTCCTTTAAACCCTTTACCATAATTTTATTTTTACAATAACAATGTTAAAAATTGCTTTTATATATCCAGATGCTATAATTTGGGGCATAAAAGTGCAGCCTACTCTACTTCGTAATAAAGTGAATCTTTTATCAAGGTAGGATAACTATAGCTTGTTAAATTTTTATCTCACATTTTACTTTTCTAATACTACTATTACCAGAGCAGTTTTGTTTGGGTTTATGTATTCTCAGCAAACCCATGCCTTTCTTTTCATACTTATCTTTTCTGACAGTTGACTATAGTTGTTTCTCCTAAGCAGTAAAACTGCTATTGCAATTTATTTTCTGATCCATGAATGAGTTAAATCCCACTCATCCATTTAACAAATATGTACTGAGTAAATATCATGTGTTAGATCTTATACATTCTGAATCCTTATTATTTATTTTTCCATCTGATTTTCTTTATTTAAATATATAGTCTTTATCTTTTTTAGTTTATTCTATAAGTTGTTACCACAGGCATTAAGAGAAGAAAAAAGAATTCAAAATTAATTTACTACTGAAAGAAAAATTCTTAGCAAATTAAAACAAACTATTCTTAACCTGACAAATAATGTTGCCTAAAGGAAAATGAATTTACTATCAATGGAAGATATATTTCTTAGCTGATGAAAAATGTTGATTTTAAAATATGCTTGTGATAAATATGAACTTGGTAAAATTGTTTTCCCTTTGAGATCAGCAATGAGAAGATGCATACCTAATTTTGGCATTTTTATTCAACATTTTACTGGAGAGTCTAGCCAGTGTAATAAAACAAGAAAAACAAATAACATAGAAATTAGAAAAATTTACAATTACTTACAGATACGATTGTATGCAAAAAAGTTTCAAAAGAATTTCTAAACATTATAATCTGTAAAGGAGACAATAATGTTTATTTATAAAGAATATAAAATGTCTAAAAATCTATTTTAGTCCTATATACCCACAAAAGCCAACCAGAAAATAAAGTGTTAAAAATTTATTATCACCTATATTAACCTCAAAGTAAGACAATATCTCAAAATAAATCCAGAGACAAACATCGAATGCCTCTGTGCTGAAAACTCATACAACATACTACTGAAAGAAACTAGAGAAAATCTAAATAAATAAAATATTTTACTTGAAAAAATCCATGTTAAGTTATTGTATTCCTCTATAAAATTGCGGCAATCTCAGTCAAAATGTAAGCAAGATGTGTGTATGTGTTTGCGTGTGTGTCTGTGAAAGTTTACATGAAGAATCCTAAATTTTTATGAAAATTCAAAGGACCTAGAACAGCCAAGAAAATGGTGAAGGTACATAAATCTGAAAGCCTTATAGTAGCCAATATAAAGTCTTTGTAACAGCTATAGTAAATAGGTCAGTGTGGTTTTAGTTTAAGGATAGAACAAGAAGTTTAATGAAAAAGCCCAGGAAAAAAAAAAAAGTCACCTTGTTCTGAAAAGTGAACTCTGCAGTGCACTCTTTTCAATGCGTATTGCTGGGCCCATTGAATATACAGAGGAGAAAAACATTATTTTGACTTTATCTCATACCATATGCAAAATTGCAAATATACTGAAGCTCTAAATTTAAAATTTTAAACAATAAAACCAACATCTTACAAATGTAGAGTGCATATAGATTCTTAAACAAGACAGAAAAAAAAATAAAATGATCATAGTAAAAAAATATACACACATGTACATCTACACATGCCTGTGTACACACAATCTCCAACAAAGTCCTCTTACCAAAATATGTGTACAAAATTCCTACTACTAATAAGATAATTTTAAAAATAGGAAAAATGAGCACAAAGACATGAACAGGTGACAACCACAAGAAAAGATATCTAACACTAGTTAGGGAGATGTAAAATAAAATAAAATATTATTGAGAACATGTAAATAAAAGTACACTGTCATGAACTAGCCATCAGAATAGCTAAAATGGAAAAGATAAAAAAAAATACCAACATATGTAGAGCAACTGTAGTTTTCATGCACTACTCTTGGTGGTGTAAATTGCTACACTTTGAAAGACTGCTTGGCAGTATCCACAAAGTGTGAACATGTGTATATCACTGACCTGGTAAATTTCACTCCAGGGCACATAAACAAAATGAACACGTATTTCAAACAAAAATCTCGTACTAGAATATGTTACTGGTGCTATTCATATTAATCAAAAGCCAGAAACTCCTCAAAGGTCACCAGTCCAACAGCAGAATAGATAAGTACTTTGTGATACATTCACATAACAGGGTATCAGGAAATACAACACTGCATAAGTGTTATTAAGTGTTGAAGGGGAGAAACCAGAAGAGAGAATGCACACCACATGGATCAGTGCACGGTAACCAAAAATCAGAACCGTGATTCCCCTTGGGGGGCAGTGACTGGAAAGAAGTTAAACGCCAACTCTGGTCCTAGCCCTGTTCTTCGTGTTGATATCTGTGCTGGTAGGCAGCTGGGGTCAGTCTTTGCAAACTCTTTGAGTTAACTATGCTGCACTTTTCAGTAAGAAGGTGAAACTGGACTCAATACAAGTAAAAGACTAATTTATTCCCCTGTATTTTTAAAGTTGTTGATACCATCCATAGATCACGACGTTTAGATCACCTTTGTAAAATGAGAATATTAATATTGTTCTGCTATACCATCCTTACTTGGATTTAGTAATCCAATCAGAAATACTTTGGCCCAGACCATTATTGTAGTTTTCATAACTGTTAAATTACTTTGTTTTGCACACTAATTTCAATTTTGTTTTATGGACATAGTTATCCCAATTATACACTAGATTTTGGTTATTGACGCCTTCCATTAGCTCATATTTGCTATTTCTGAATTATGGAGTTTTATTCACCTCTCATTTAACTGGGAAACATCTGAGAGATTATTATTTAAAAGGATAACTCCTCCATGATTTTTGTTATATCTGATATGATTTCTCTTTTTTCTATTACCTTATGTAATACTTTTATTTTTATTATTGATTAGATTTTATCCTTAGTTTGTGAGCCTGGTTTTGTTTCCTCTCTTTAAAATAACTGGTGATATGTAAATTAAACATCATTTTATTACATGCACATTGGGCTGAAATTTTGAGAAAGATATTTGAATTTATTTTTCTCTATCAACACTGAAAATACATAATATCTCTCCACTCACCCACACATAAATGATAAATTCAGTGTATTTTTCTTTATGTCATCCTCTATATATCTCCCAATCTTAGTTGATATATATGGAACTTAAATATTTCCATTAAATAATTTAGTTTCTCTCTAGCCATAAACTTCATAGTCATATTTAATACAATTACTCGAGTTCTTTATTATTTATATGCCCTTCAATCAGCTGGAGCAACTCTTTGAGTTTTTTTTTTTAATGAAGGGCATATGGGTGTTATACTTCTAAATATTTTCATATTTCAAAATCTGCAAGGTTGTCTTGGGAATGATAGTTTGAAAGAATGTAGAGCTGTTTTCAATTAAAAATAACCTTTTATTATTACGAAGGCAGTCAATACACATAGTAGAATATTGGAAAATACAGATAAGTAAAAGTAAGAAAACAAAATCATCATATTTCTACTACTTGGAGATTACAACTATAGAAACCCTGTACTATATTTTCTCTGTTTCTTATACATAGATGCATATGCACTTTTATTAATGTAAAAGTATACTATACTTATTGGTCTTTAACATGTTTTTATTCAAGAAGGGTCCACCTCTCCGTGCCACTAAGTTGTAATGTCATGTAATGCCTAACTTGTATTCAAATTTCTCCAAATGTCCTTTAAGGGTGGTTTATCTCAAATAGGTACAATCCAAGTGGCTATTCTTTAAATTATTTCTAATCTAAAGCAGGATTTTTTTCCCCATGATGATGGTTGTGGGATAGATGGGAACAAATGCCCCATTTTCTGATATGTCCATTTCCCTCTTTTGGTATCATCACAGGTTGAATATTCTTTATCTGAACTATTTGGGGCCAGAAATGTTCCAGACTTTTAATTTTTTGAATTTTGAAATATTTTCATCTACCTAATGTCATGTCTTCAAGATGGATCTCAAGTCTAAACACAATATCCACTTACGTATCTGCATTTGACTACAACCGTGCCATGAGGTCAGGTGTAGAATTCTCCACTTGTGACATAATTCCAGTCCTCAAGAAGTTTTGAATTTTGGAATATTTCTGATTTGAGATTTCACTTTAGGGATATTCCCCCTGTACTGAAGAATAATCATCTCTCTCTAAATCTCTGTAAACATTTGTATCTAGCCTCTTTTCCTTTTGTGTCATGGAAGAAATTCACATAAAACCTTGATTTCTGTCCCTATTTCCCAACTTATTTTATCTACCCTTGAAATTAAAACAATGTCACCAGGACTATCTCCACAGGACTCTACTCATTAATTATGACTGGCACAGAGGTCATCAGTGAGTTTTAATTTAAAAGCTAAAGTTTTTACAGAGCTCAGACTTTTTTAGTAATTATTTTTGTAGTTAGCTGTGCTACTTCCTTCTGAAATTTCTAGCATATGTGACTGGAATCTCCTGGGCTTACCTCTTGAACATGGCACCTGACTGTTGTCTCAGTCATTTTTCATCTCTATATTCCTTTCATCAGTTATAAGAAACTTCCTTCTAACTCATGGGTTTGAGAATAAACACGAGAATGGAGTTCTCAGTGTTGGTGCCCTGCCCAGGAGTACAGGTGTCCTCAAGCCCAATAAATCTTCCTTGAGTCCTTCCCTTGGCCAAGTCCTGTTCTAGGTGTGCTACCAAAATCACCCCATCTATCATCCTATGAGCCCTTTAAACACAGGTTCTTGCACACCAGCCTCCTGGGGCTGAGAATAGGTAGAGAAAGGGGAAGAGTAAGTGCAGACAGGAAAAGGAAATTACCAGACCAGACGTAGACTGTTCACACAGATCTGAACTTTCCCCCAACTCCCGAGGGTAGTTACCACTGCACTGCATTTCAGGGCCCTGCGGTGCAAGGTAGGTACCCTGTACTACAAGGCTGTGTGACAGAGGGAGCAAAACCGGTAGGATTTGCTCTCTTGATTAAGATGCTAGAGGTGCAAAAGCCTCCCCTCCCTTCTTCCTGACCAGCAGCATGGTTGGAAGGGCTCTGGTGAGGCTATGGAGTGATGCTTTGCGACAAGCATATGAGGCCCTTCAGATAGTAAACCCTGTGGCTGGTGTCACCTGCACTGCAGTCTGAATGGCCCAGTAACCAATGGCTTTGGAACCCTTACCAGGCACAATGCCACACCAATAACTAGCAACTGACTGATATTTTTGTTACATTTAGTCTGCAATTTGTGTATTAATTCACATAAGTACTTACTATGCAGTAATTAAATACCTTATTAAATACCTACTGCTACTTACAGCCAGTATTTCAAACCCTGTACCTAACAGGGGCCAGGCATTTAAGGGCAGTCCTGGTTTAAGGAAATAGGAAGTTGTAGGACCACTGTATAACGAAACATAAAATATCTTCAAAAAAAAAAAAAGAGATGTTACTCAAGGTAGTTGACGGCTGCTCTGCAGAAATGCTAGTCAGATTGGCTATCTCTTCCCTTTCTAAAGAAGACAGATTTTGGCTTAATGGGAAACCTCTGCTTCAAATATAAGCAGCTTGTCCCATTAATAACAAGAATTATTGTACACACATACAAATATATAATGATCAAAACTTGTTTGCTAATTGAAATTGATCTGTAGAGCACGAGTTTGTACTCTCTTATGCTCAGGGAAGCGGAGATCAGAGACTATGGTACGTAGTAGGACTCTACTTGCTCAAGTATTTTGAAAGTAAAGTGGAAAAGAATGTCAGGTGAGGAAATAATAGCACATCACAGGACACTGTTTCTCACTCTGCTGGTAAAAAACCTTGCACACAACCAAGGCATAGTCATACCTACCTGCTGGTGAGGACTTGGAAGCAAAAAGCCGGTCCATGATCAGAACCATGCAACAAATGGGCACTTACCAGCCAATATGCTGTCCAGATGGACAGTTCAGAGCTCCAGGATAGAGGACTTTGTCTACAAACAACTGGATGAGCTGAGCGGAAAGAAGCCCCACTTAGGGCATCCAGCATGCTTCTGGTATTCCTTGGATTGCAAATGTCCCCCATAAGATGGAACAAAGACACTGGTTCTTCTCTGGCATAAGAGGTGGCCACAACAATAGAGTTAGTGTCAGTGGAAGAGTTTGGTCAGCCGAGTAAGGACAACTGAGCAGATGAAAGGAGCATCCTATGGCCAACTCACCCATGCAGCCCCCATGGAAACCTGATTTTGACAGCACAACATGCACTTTGACTTTGTTCGAAAGGACACTGATATGGTACAGCTACGTTCTTTCCCCAAGGCCAGAAAAGAAAGCCTCTTCCAAACAAAGAGCAAAAGGAATTATTGTTTACTCATGGTTCATTCTTCTTAATTTCCAATATTCTTGATATTCTTTTAGGTGACTGCCAGATCCAAGTGGAAACAGCCCATCTGATGTCATAACTGTTGACTTTGATCTGTGCTCATCAGACATTCTGAAGAATTTTGGGACAGAACCACTTGGGTAACAAGTCATACAGTAGACATGAACCCAGACTTAAAAAAAAATAAACTTCACCAATAAGTTGGTGTCAAGAGTTAAAAATGAGCTTTTCCCCCAAAGTAAATACTTGTCACACACACTTAAAATGACATTTTCTGTAATGCTCCCTTTTTCCTTTTGGTGAGCACAAAGTTCATACCTGGGAGCAAATTGGTTGCTGCTAATGCTCTGTAAGTAAGTAGCTGAGCATGGCCTTGACTTCCCCTGGATCACCCTACACAGACTCTGCTATCACTGCTACAGACCTGTAAATTTAGAGGGCTCAATTCAGCTGGGGCAGTGCTATAATGCCCACCGACCAAAGTGATCACATGACTTATCTATTAGCAACTGAGCCACTTTGCACATGAAAAGGGTCACTGTTATACCAAGAAAACACGAACTAAATTTCACAGGGCTGCATCAACCACAGTGGATGAAAAAGATGTGGTGTTTTTATACAATGCGATATTACTCATCTATAAAAAAGGATGATCTTGAAGCTTTTATAGGTAAAAAGAGGCAAATTGAGACTATCCTCACAAGTGAAATAAATCAGACATATTTATAAATATCACATTGTCTCTCTAGTGTAAAAAATAATAAAAACTGAAGGAGTAATAAGATCTAAAATGTATAGTAGATTTTGTAATAATTAAAGGGAAGTAAAGTGTTCTAAAGGATATAACTATATGTATGTTTAAGTGTGTAAGATAGAAAACCATACTACTAAGTTTTTTGTTGGTTTACCAAACAGAATGGTTTGTACTGTCATTGATTGTCCACTTTTTATGCTTTGATTTTGTAACTTGAACAACTATTTCTAAGATGACAATATGTAATTTATCAACTAGTGATTTCTTAATTTTTTTGAAATTCTATAATATTTCTACCTTTTTTTCTGTTTTGCTTTTTTCTCTGGATAAAAAAATAAATAAATAAAGTTGACAGACCTGGACCAGCCAGGTAAATGACCAGCTTACAAAATATAAGCAACAGTAAATAGTGCACTATTTTTATGCTAAACTAGTAGAGGCCTTTACTCAGGGTCCCCCTGTCATAAAAGAGAAGGGACTGGTTAGTCATAGGTGGACCAGCAGTGACATCAGAAACTCCTGCGCCAGGGATAGCAGAGTGATTGGAGACTCACAGTGCTTGGATCCCAAATTTGTGAGAGGATCTTCTTCATTCTCCCTGCCACTTGCCTCTGGCCAGACCTGAAACCCTGGAACCCACTTAGCAGCGATACCTATGATTCATTCACTCTCTCTCTCTCTCTCTCTCTCTGTTTCTGTCTCTCATTAATTTAACCAATTAATTGAAGCATAGCCTGTACTTAGTTTTCTCAAAAGTATTTGTGCTACTCATAAACTCTCAGCCAGCTATGACAATGACAGCTCACCACATGGGCCACATTCCTGGGACCTTCTTGGGACCTAGAAGTGACCTGCTCTGCACTGCACATCTCCTACTGGTTCTCAATTGCCTGCTAGTCTCAGATACACCCCAGTAGTAAAGCTATGATGCCCATCATAACGTATGCTAACATAGTAGCTGGTACGCACTGAGCACCTCATCTGGCTGTGTTGTACTAGGCACTAATACACTCTGTTCCTTATAATTCCATAAAGAAGATAGATCTAGCTGCATCCCATTGATAAGGACTCTGAGCCTCAGAGAGCTTAACTGTCTTACTCAAGGTCACAGGGGTAAGCAGAGCTGTCACTGTTTTCCCCCTCAATCTGCCAAAAGATGATACATTCCAAGCCTCATCTTCATTTTCAGAAACAAGTTTGTGTCCCAAGTAGTTTTGAAAGCCACTGCTATTGATGGCAAAAGTTTATGTAGCAAATTCATAAAGGTTGTGTCCTTCTGTTTCCCAGATACTGGGGAGCTAGTTTGCAAACATGACCGTGCTCTAAAGATGAGTATTTTTATTCTACCACCATAAGCATGCTCTTTAAAATGTCTTATTTATTTGCCAACCTATTGCTGCATGTTTTATAAATTTAAAATGAAAAATATAACACAGGAAGATATATACATGTAGATACATAGAGATATAGATAGCTATATATCCCCCACCCCAGGAGAATTATAAGAATCAGGTCCATGGATTGTTCTAACATGTTTGCAAGATGTGCAGTCTTTGCAAGATGCAAGATGCAGGGTCTGTGCTCGGACCCTGCATTGACATGCGTCCCTGAGGCCTAATCACGTTTCACTCACTGCTGCTGAGTTCCTAGAACACAGGAACGCTTAGAAGGATTTTCTCGGTTTCTCTGCTTCCGGCCCCTCCCTCCTCCTCCTTGAACAAGGCAGCCTCCCGGCTGAGTGTTTAAGGCTGATACATTCTACCCAATGTGCCCTGCAGTTTAGAAATGGACACAGTGGCCTGAAAGATCAGGGGAAATAAACAGAGGGCCGAATTGAATGACTCCTGGCGTGAGTCAACATGGATGTTCTATCCTTCCGTTCTGCGCACAAAGGGTGCTTAAAACTTTAATGAATTGAACTCTATGAGTAAGGGATGTTAATCATTTTAATTACCCAGCAGCTTGAAATCAGATATAACAGTCCAATAATGTATCTTTAAACGAATACAACCCTGCCCTATAAAAAATCCCTTCCAAACCCATTCTAATAATTTCTATTTATCTTTTCTGACGTTAACTGTTATCCAGCCCAGCCGGCCAACAGACAGCCTTCCCCTCACATTTGGTTTAAATGCAATGCCGTCTAGTTTTTCAATATCATTAGCGTCCCCCTGGTGGGCAGAGAGCAAGGCAGTGGCACCGGTCACACTTCACTGCTTTATCTCAGATGACAAAGAGAGATGATACGCTTCAATCCAGGCCAGGCTGGCAGAGGGGAAGGTGGCCGCAGAGAACTCCCCCTGCTGCCTAGCATCACCAAAGGGCTGCTGAGTGTGACTTGCTAACAGCATGAAGGGGCAGACAAATAGATTTTCCTCTATATTTATAACCAGCATCATTCTTCCTTTCAGGGTGTTCAGTGCAGGTAGCTGTTTTATATGAAATGAACAATCTTTATAGACGTACCAGAGCCATAACAAGCCTGATTTTCAGCGAAGCTGAGGTATATAACTCTTACCGAATTGTCAGGCTACTTGCTCAACAAATCAAGCCTAACTTATGATGTTTGCAGTGTAATTTTTATTCCTGTTTGACTAGCCAACTACCCGGTGGTAATAGGATGTTAGGAAAGGGCAGTGGCGATGTTTGTGCAGGCCGTGATTGATTGGCCAACTCGGCATTTTTCATTTATATCTCCCGATTCCAAATCAGTTAAGTTTAGGAAAAATGAAACAAAGTGGCAAGAAAAATGTTTGCAGATTGCAGACAGGCGCTCCCGCAGATCTGAGTTCAGCCCACATCTGCCGGGATTGTCTGGAAACATTAAGATATCTAAATGAAAATCAATACTATATGTGCCAAGCATTTACTACCAGGAACAAGCATCAAGAGACCTGAGCTAATCAGACTTCCAGCTTGTGTCTCTGCCATAGACTGAACCCCAGGGGTGTCCTAATTGCCCAGACTAATCATAGAAGAGTTAAATTTATAACCAAGAAAGACATCTTGTTTTTCTTACCAGTCATCATTTAGGAGTGGAAAGGCTCACCTGTGAGGTGGGTGCCAGATGTACAGTGGGAGCCCCCCTTCAGGGGAGAACGGCTTCTCACCTGTCAGAGGATGGGGAAATGAATTTACAGTCAGCCGTAAAACCAGTGACGCTCTGGGTGGGAAAGATCTCCGTCAGCTCACGTACCAAATGCAGACATGCTCATTTAAACCTCAACTCTTTAGCCCCTGTTCTCTGGAACATGAAAGCCCCCTACACACTTGAGTCCGCACGCCCCTCAACACACATACCTGCTTCTTTCACTTTAAGGAAATAGCTCAGAAAAGCGAAGAGCCATCAGTAATATTAAAAATACATGTATCTGTTTTTCCCTGAGTTCATCTCCAGGCTTTTGTCCCTTGGAGTCTCCAGAGGAGCTAACAGCACTTGGCAACATGTATCTCCCTAATATACTGTATAAACAAGTCCCCAATATTATTCACACTCCAATAAACTACAAAGTCACACAATAGCTATTGGATGAGCCCACACTATACTGTTGAAAAACCATAATGTATCCAGGGATTGGATTCCTAATATTTGCATTCTAGATGCCAACTGTGAGCATATTTTGTACTATTTTCAACAAATTACACCAAAATATGCAAAATGTTTATAAGGCTCCATCTTCTATTTTTGGCTCCGGTATATTTGCAACTTAATAATCCTTCAGAGATTTGTTTGTCTCCTCAGGAGAAATAGGAAAGTGGAAAATGGGAAAAAAAAAAAAAGACACGTAGAGGGGGAGGGGGAAAAAGAAATGATGCATTGTTCATGCAACAAGTCAGGTTCGGCAAGTTTTCCTAAAGAGTGAGCCAGCTGTCCCATGGGACCACCTTCAACAAGAAGTTTAATAATATTATCTGGATCCTTTGTGCCCCGGATTTCAGATGTATTTTTAATGCATGTGTCTTAAAACAAAACAACCATTGTCAAATGCTGTGTTCTCGTCTCATCAGTTTAAATGGTTTCCTAGACAGCATGGTTCAGGAAGCATCACAAGAGTTGTGATCAATGCAAGATTGTGCCTTGTGCTCTGTGGCTTCCCAGAGACGCTCACCCCTTACCAGGGAAGGTTTGTCAGTTCTCTTCCCAGGAGAGGTGTCGCTGGTCTCTGTGATGTGAACAGTGACAGCTTTTTGCCTTCTGTACCATCACCAAGGCCCTGATATTCACACAGCTTTCTACAAGGACACATCTGTCTTCTCATCTTCCACCCTACAATTCACCACCTCTGACTTCACCGTGTTTATGCAGGGTCAAGGATTATATTCTAGGCAGAATCCAGGATGAAGGCTTTTAAAATTAATCTTAGTTGGGTGGGCAACAGTTTCCCAGACTCTGGATTATGAGACCGAATCCAAAACTCTTCAATCTAACTTGTTCTTTGGCAAAGCTGTTAGACAAAACCAAAGGATTTTCTAATATTCTTTCTAAGAAAGTTAACCTAGGAATTGAGCCTCACACTCTTATTCTCTGACCGGACCAATCTTTCCTAACAAGAGTGAGGCAACAGTTAAACTCATTACTTACCCAGAATGAGTAAAGCCAAGTAAAATAACATTTAATGAATATACCAATGCTCTTGGCCAGCCTGCACCTAAATAGGAGGAAGAAAGTACATTACCTTTTCAGCATTTGTGCACACAGTAAGCCTTCAAAATATATTCACTGCCTGGATACTGGAAAACCCATTGCTACATGAGAGTACAGGTGTGTAGAAATAGACTCAAGAAGAGGTAAAGAACATCATGCCAATGGAAAGAATGAGACAGAAATGAGTTTGTCACCATACCATGGTGCCTGCTCACAAGCTCGCTTAGAATTCCGTGGTGTTGCACACAGAACCCTAAAATGGAGGCAGCCAGACTCTAATCTTCCTCAAGGACAGAGGCCAACAGTTCCATCTGACATCTGGCCAGAAGGACTCCAAACTCATTCCATAGCCGAGAGTTTATTAGGAAATCAGACCTGACTATGCAAGGTACAGCTCAAAATGCAGAGTGTTTAAGATTTCACAATCCTTACATTCTACCTCCATGATCCTCCTGGAATTTGCTCTTATGGTGGGGTTCTCATATGTAGAATGGCTGTTGTAAAATAGCCCGGGTAGTAAGAAAACTCCTGGGGTCTCAGTAAGTGAAGCCTGCAGGAAACAGGGCCACCAAGACAAAGAAGAAGCCAGTTGAGCTGGAGAGAGCCCAGGCAACATTCAATGACAAATCTGTGCTATGCACAAGCCTACCATACACAAAGCACTACTCCTAGAGTTGGATGTGTGTTAACTTGTTTAATCTCCATGATGAGCCCAAGGTGGGTCCCATTATTGTCCCACAAGTGATTCGGTCATTTGGCCACAGACATGGAGCTGTTGGAAGACAGAGCAGGGTCCCACCTGACTGCCTATGCAGTCAGGCATGGAGTCTGCGCTGTGAGCCCCACAGCTCTACTGCTGAAAGAGGTGTCCTCAGGGATGAAGACCATCCAGGAAAAGGTGAGATGATAGAGAGGAGAGATGAGACAATAATAAGACTATGTAAGATAAATAATAATAATGTAATGAATTCATACCCAATAAAAGCTTTAAAATATTGTCGAGCCAAAGCAATGTCTCATTAAATGCCTTTCCTAGCAAAGAACAAGACTCAAGCAGAAATGCTTTTGAAATTGTTACAAAACAAATATTCGGAGATATTCAGCAATGCAACTCACTGGGACTTTGTGCCCCATTCAGACATGGGTGAAAGTGATTGTAGTCAACTATTAATGGCTGTGGTTTCTTCTCTCTAAAATGCGAAGCCCTACAGTTCCACTTGTCATCTCCCAGTTGGGAAGCCATCCCAGAGCCTCCAGTGTCCTGGCCCTCTTAAAGGACCAGCTGTGCTTCTTATCCACAATCATAAGTGAAATTGTATTTGTGAAGAGATCTTTCTCCTGCCTTTGGCTCTGCAGAAAAGGGGCAAGAAAGTTGGGTTGGGGGGATGCTCACCCTGTGATTGAGTCAGGAGGGCGACATGACTTGTTTAATCCTAATAAGTCAGAGCATCCCCAGGAGGTGGAAGCAACAGGGGGACGGTGTGCTGGTGGGCGAGCTGTGCTGTGCACTGACCCAAGGCAGAGCTCCTGGAGAAATGATGTCCTCCTCAGCAGACTCCTGGAGAGATGGCCTGCATCGCTTCTGACAAATTAGAAGTGCCCTGAATGCAACCACTCCTTAGAAAATAGGCCTGATTTAGCAATGTGCAAGCTGCCATTATCTCGCTGCATAAAAAGACCATTTAAGCAGCAAAGGCTTTAGAATGCTGGCCCACTGGAGGCAGCATTTCTGAAAAATCACCACCATCATCACACCTCCCTCCCTATAGCCACCTAAGCCAGTCTCTCCCCAAGGGAAAAAGCCTCATTTACAACCCAAAAGACAGAAGGTTTTAATCAAAGAAAAGGTGTCATTTGTCTTTGGTCCTCAAGTGAGCTTTTCTCCACTTCTGCAGCTCTCAGGTCTTCACATCACATCCGATCACCAAGCCAAGGTAGGTGCTGCCCAGGTGGACCACCTGCTCCATCTCATCCAATATTCTTGACCTCTTCAGGGCAACTGCAGTGCTAACTGTCCCCACTGAATACCAGAACAATTACAAAGCAAATCTGGTGACAATGCCCAAAAGATAAAATAATCCATTTGCACGGAGTGTTCACATTGAAAACTTTGCACACAAAGATTACAACCTGTCATTATCTTCCCTGGAGATGCACTACCTTCTTAAAAAGGATCTCTAATGAGATCTACAAATCTATGTCGAAGACAGCTTACTTTATTGTGTTTGTAAAGATAAAAATGTTTTAAATAGGTTATGGCTCCTGGGACTGATAGTCCCACCACGAGAGGAAGGTCATTTTGAAATGTTAATAAAAGTTTTCATAAAATATGACGGTTCTTGAAGAGTAATGTTTGGATGTAAAAAAATCACTATAAAAGTATAATTTCTACCAGGGTATGCATGCAGTTTTTCTGCATCAAGATATTTGCCCAATCCTTCATTGAACAGAGGTTGCAGATTTTCAGCAGCTTTGACAGCCACCCCGGGATTCGATCCTCATTAGTCAGAGTTGCAATCAGTGGCCTCTCCCAGTTACTTTACAAACTTTCCTGTGAATCAGAGTCCTCAGCAATCTGACTGTTATGCTAATACACTAACTCCCTATGTAGGATTGGCTGGGCCTGCTGCAGACAGAACTGACCTTTCACCAAAGAAAGAGAGGCTGGCCTGATAAAGGGAACATATAGGGACATTCAAGGGCCTCAGCCTCCATGGCTGGGGGCCCCTGCACTAGTCAGAGGGAAAATGGCAAATTGGAAACATTCAGATGTTTCCTATCCAGTGAGCTCTTTCATGTTTGAAGTTAACCAGCCCAAAGGAAATATCTCAGATGCATTTTCTAGGCAATGAGATAACTAATGAGACCAATCCATCCTCTCTGTTTGCCAGATCACGTTGGCTCAAATCAACCTTGATGATTCTATTAGGGTACTTGGGACATGCAGAGATCCTAGATGGGAACAAAACTCCTTACAGACACTGAAGGCAGAAGTTAAGGCAAGCTAAGACATGCTGGAATCTAGGATCATGGATTTGGGGAGATATGTAAAATCATGCTATCTGCAGAACTACCAGCAGAGATTTCCATTGCAAATATTACCTAAATTTTAGTTATCAATGCCTACTACACATCATTGCCCTGGGCATCAATGGACATATTTGTGTTAACTTGGGTTACTATGGTAAAATTCCTATAACATAACAAACATAGAAGGTTTATTCAGCTCATGGTTTTGGAGATATCAGCCCATGGCCGATTGGCTGCATTGCTTTTAGGTGTATAGTGGCAATGCCAGATGGCAATGGCAAAAGCATGTGGGGAAGCAAACACTTACCTTAAGGAGCCAGGTAGCAAAGAGGAAAAAGGAAAAGACTGAATCTATAGTCCCTTTCAAGGCACATCACCAATGTTCAAAGGACCTCACCCTTGGCTCCACCTCTTCAGTCCTACCATCTTCAATAGCACCACCCTTGGGAGACAAACCTTTAAAACAAGGAAGACTGTCAACATGCATTCTACAGCAATACTCTCCCCCTCTACTCTCCCCAAAATGCTGAAGAATGTTCACCCAGGATCCAGAAGACTGACTGCTTTTTTTCTCTCCTTCTACATCTATTGTGTGAGGTATAAACATCCGATGTTGAGCCTCTCAAGACTCTTAACCACAAAGCCTAGCTCTCACAACTCAAAACTCTTTGCCATGAGTTTTAAAATCTATTACAAGACCTTAGAAAGTATTGCTTTCTCTGCCCTTGATTCTGCACTGGAAACCTTCTCCTAGAGCAAAGAACCATGAGGTCACACCTGAGCTGGAAGGAGGGTCAGCTGCTTCAGGGTATCAGGGGAAGGAGAAGCACATAAGAAAATGAGGGTTGGAAACACACCTTGATTCATGTCTCAGAATTTGATGCCATAATTCTCTCCAGTCCTAGATGGGTACCCAGTGCCACCACTATTTCATTCTCTCTATTCAATACCTCCCAGAGAGGGCTTCTTGACAGCCCCATTGCTCTCCACCACTCACCTTATTTGTCTTTACTTTTCTTCTTAGTGGCTACATCTCTGAGATACTACAATGTAGATTTGCTTGTTTCTTAATTTTCACTCCATTCCCAGCATTAGAGTAAAAACTCCATGAGAGACAGAATTTTGCGTTGGTCATAGCCATTTCTTAGTACTGAGAACAATGCAGAACATAGCAATAATTTAATACATATAGTCATTCTTCTATATCTTCAAGGGACAGAATTTAGGACATCCCCTACATGGACACCAAAATCTGCAGGTATTCAAGTCCCTCATACAAAATGGCCATGTATTTGCATTTAACATATGTATTTGCTCCTGTGTACTTTAAACCATCTCTTGGCTACTTACAATATTTATAAAATGTAAATACTATGTGAATAGTTGTTATACTCTGCTTTTCAGGTGATAATGACATGATAAAAAAAGACTGTGCATGATCAAAATGTACAGGTTTTTTTGTATTTTCAAATTTCTGTTTTGCAATTGGTTGAATCTTTGGGTATATGACCTGAAGATATGAAAGGTTAGGTGTATCTGTGAATAAATAAATGAATGGGCCATGTAAACAAGACACTAATTCTCTGACTTTCCCAAGAAAAGTACTCAAAGCTATGGGCTAAACCAATTTCTTTTTGTGAGTTTCTTATGATTTGGATCTGGAATGTTCCCACATGCATGTGTTGAAGTGTGGTCCCTAATGCAGCAGTGTTCACAGGAAGGATTTTCGAATGTGACTGATTCATGAGGCCTTGGAACTGAAACTTCTGAACTGCAAACCAAAATGAAACTTTCTTCATTGTAAGTTGATTACTTCAAACATTTTGTCACAGCAATGAAAAGCTGACTAGTTTACTGCTCATTACCAGAAATACATTGCCTATATCCTATATCTAGTGGGGAAAATGTAAATTCAAGCTCAGAACCTACTTGCAAATATACCATTGTTTGGCACAGGATCCAATATGACTAATCACGAGTCTAGTTAAGGAAACTTTTTGTTATATTCGTTGTATAAAATTTCAGACTCACGTTTGATGAGAAAAGAAATTTAAAGATATATTGAAGAGAATGGTGCATGGAGTTTGCTCATAGTGAGCAGCTCTAAGCTGCATTGATCCTATCATGACAGGGTGTTCCATCCAGGCCTGGTTGCATGCACATTTTTTTTTTTGTACCAGGGATTGAACTCACAACCTCGCGCTTGCCAGGCAGATGCTTACGCCACTGAGCTAAATCCCCAGCCCGCATGCACATCTGTTAAAAATATCCCAAAACACAACTGTAGAATGAGCGGGAGGTCAGGGATTAGAACGAGGATTCCTTGTTGATATGTTATAATGTGTGGCACGCAGAATAATGGTCTTCAAAACACCCCCACTCTAAACCTTGAAGTGTAAATATGTTATCATACATGGCAGAAGTGATCTTACAAATATGATTAAGGGTATGAATCCTTGAGATAAAAACATGATCCCTAGATTACACAGGCAGGCCCAAGCTAATCATTTGAATTATTAAAGCAGAAAAACTTTTCCCATATTTGATCAAAGAGAAAAATGTGTTACAAACAAGAAATCTTGTTGGCTTTGAAGAAGGAAGAAGAAGTCAAGACAAGAGGGCAGCCCCTAGAAGGCAGAGAGTATGAGGAAATTAGTTCTCTCCTAGAGCCCTGATTACAGCTTGAGTTTAGGCTGGTGGGACCTGTGTAGGACATCTGACAGGACTCCCAATGTGACAGTTTAGTTTTAGACAGTTTAGTTTAATACAGTGTCCTCACCCTATATGGAGAAAATTAACTGAGGGTACCAAAGAAGAATGCGTTGGCTTTAGAGAGGACATTCTGACCCTAAAACGTTCAATACTTAGGCAAGTTAAATCATGATGATATTTTCTACCACATACAACAGTAACTGTCAGACCAGAAGGTGAGATAGTGTCATACATTTTCCTCCACTACAGATTGGTGAGGTTTGGGTGACTCCTTTGAATTCATAGCTCACACAGTCATGTATATTGTTAAGATCTCAAAGAAATAAGCTAAGAAGACAAAGCCCATTAGTTCCTCTGCAAGGAGCTGTCTTTCTGTTAGTCCTGGTATAAGGAAATAACACTAACCTCAGACTTTCAAGAAGACAATACTAAAACAATCTGCCAGTTTCTAGACCATACTTGTATAAGAAATTTATCTCAACTCCTACCCAAAAGGCTTTCACCTAATGTGTTTTAAAACAACACTAAGTACTCAAACATGATAAGTTGGCAAGGGGATAATTTTCACCCTGTGTTCCTCACTATAAATTAATGCATGTAAGTCCATATAATGTATAAATATACTGTGCTTAATGCCATCTTTATATTTCACACATTGGGAAAACCCAGGCTACTTCATCTCAACTTCTGTAGCCTTCTGAAGCTAAGATGCAATGAAGACTCATCCCCCTCTATTCAGGATCTATAACTTCCTCCCAATACTCATCCCCATTTGCTTCCTAGAAGAAATGGCTTGTGTGTTCAAATGTAGGAACGAAGAAACAAATGGAATCTTGGTCCAGATCCAGCTCTGAGGAGATCTACTTGTTAGTGATCTCCAAGTAGCCAAAATGCATCACTAAAATTAATATTTTAGAGCTTGGTTACTCTCCAAATTCATTCTTTGGACCTTTAGGTGACAACCACAAGGTACAGAAGGGCAAGAGGAAGTCTTTGAAATCGCTCCTGCACCCGTCTGAGGCTATAAAAATGTATATGGGGGAAAAGTGATGGCTCCTACCATATGCCATTGCTTTTTCCAGTTTTATCCCTACAAAACAATGAGGAAAATTCTGAGGGACAACATTGGACAACCTTGGTAAGATGTATGCACTCCAGAGCACGAGAGATAAACTATAAGAAAACTCAGAGACCCACTAAGTCAACAATGATTTTAAGGGTCCAGTGACCAAAGACATGCCAGAGCATCCCACCCAAAGGAAAAGACAAATAGCATCTCATATTTCTGGCAAATAAAATGAAAGCACTCAAGTAGGTAGGTCCCCATGGGTTCTGAAGGCAGCTATTCCTTATTTCAGAATATTGTTTCAGCTCATTTACTGAGTGACAAGAATGTCTCCCAGCTTTGAAAGGGACACAGATCGAGAAAGTGATCTGCAACAGGTCAGAATCTAGACAATCCCTTGTGATCTAGCAGACATGGAGTATACTCTGGAAGGGAAAAGAATACATGAGATTTATGTTCTAAGGAAGTATGTATTACATAAGAGTAAACCAAGCAAGAAACAATTCAGGGTATAGTCCTGGAGCCCAGTGTAAACAAAATGCTTGCCTGTGGAAGGTCAGTCTACCAAATGTTCAAGTGGGTTCTGTCAGATTATGAAGTCAGGTAGATCTCTAAGCTATTTAGAAGTTGTGCAACTGAAAGATTTTATCTAGAGCTGGTATGACTGAGATGATAGGGCATAAGTAAGCTGCATAAGCTGGTAGATCTATGTCACCCATTGTTTTTGCACCACTTCTGTTCCATTAGATAACAGCTGTGGGATCACAGGATATTTATGACCAATTTATAGGGAAGAGAAAAGGCTACGCTTGGTTCTCATCTTAGTATGTGAATATTGACTGCACGTAGACCGCTACTATGCAACAGCCCTCGAGGCCTTGAAACACTGAAGTGAGGGGGAAAAAATAATCCAAAGAGCCTGAGCTTCACTAAACATTCTCCACACAATTTTCTGAGGCTTGGAATCTGATTCCTGGACAAGTCAACTGAGGATAAAAGACAGATCTGTCTGTGTCACCATGTGTGCACACGGTGCTTCTTAGTTCCTATCTGTCTGAGAATAAAGATCAAAGGTCTTAACCTGGGACCTGAGGTCCTTCTTGGTTGACTAGCCACCCCAAAACTCCTCTTCACAGGTTCCTCTTGCTTGCATCTCTGTTTTAGGCACTCTGGCCTTCTTTGAGCTCCTGGTGTGATGTGCTTTCTCTTGTGCCAGATCCTTCCACATGCTCATTTCTCTGCATAGGATGTTATTATGTTCTCGATTTATCCTTCAGCCTCCAGAATAGATGTCTTCTTTACAGAAGACTTTGATCTTCCCCAGACTTGATTAGAGTCCTGTTATAGGAGCATAGCATTATGCACCCTTTCCTTAGAACCCTTATTAGCTTGCAGTGTGTATATATGTCACTGTTTGGGTAATGTGTATTTTGCTCACTATTATAGTTCCAGTAGCTGGTTCAATGCCTAACTCTCAGTTGACAATAAACACTTATTAAATTAGTGAATACAATGCTAATTTCTCTAGATTCAAACCCATTGGGCACATATAACTGCAGCTTTCCTTCATGAGGGATTTTCTTGTCCCATGACATAAAGGTAGTCACTAAGCCCCATAGGAACTCAGTAAGCAATATCCGAGTTTTCAGCTTTGTGTGTACGGTCTATGTCTTTTCCTGTCAGACCATGAACTCCTTGAGAGAAAGCATTTGTTCTCATCTGAATCTCAAGCAAGGAGTTTGGCGAGTGCTTACTGAATTAAATCCTAAGGAAGTACAAACAAACATGAGGCCATGTTTCAATGTGTGGATACATTGGTTTTTATTTCTCACAGACAGCTTTTATCTCACAGGTACACATACTGAGAGCGCACAGGATGCTGATCAGTTCATATTTACTAATCCTAGTCTGTCCTTAGGAGTATTATGAGAAACCTAACTCTAGGAAAGGAACCCCAGGCATTCACCATTCTGCTAAATTAATAAAAAGAAATCAGATATGTAGGTCTTAGAAGAAAAAAGCAGTCCAGTGCCATCAATGTAACAGTGTGCTAAAGAATGGGGCCAACAAGGTCAAATGCTTACAGGCTGAGCACGAAAGTGCAAGGGAGCAGATCACTGGAGCAGGTGCCGAGGTTCCCCACACAGGATGTGGGTCAAACGTTGCTGGATATTCTGATTTTTCAAAAAATATATAACCAGACAGTTGTGGAAACTACTCATTTCACATTTGTCCTCAGTTAAAAAGGGAGAGCAGACAATTAAAAAAGACATTGTGATTTCCAAACAAAATGCAATGGACCCTCAGTATAACAGGGGAATTGGTTCCAGCAACCACATATACCAAAATCCAAGATGCTCATGCCTTATATGTAAAATGGCATAGGTTTTATATCCCACCTGGATACTTCAAACCATCTCTAGATTACTTGTCATACTCAATATAATGTGCATGCTCTATAAATAGTCCCTTCAATGGTTTAGAGTAGTGATGGCGAACCTTTTAGTGCTTTCAATGATACAGACAGCCTTCTGCAGCATGTGTGCCATAGGTGTTCCACTGCTGGTTTATAGAATAATGAAAAAAGGAAAAAGCCTGTACATGCTCAGTACATATATAATTTTTTTCTCCTGGTACTGGGAATTGAATCTACAGCCATTGTTCTCAACTATATCACCAAGTTTGTTTGTTTGTTTGTTTGTTTGCTTTTATAATTTTTTTTATTTGGAAACAGGATCTAATTAAGTTGCCCAGATTGGCCTAGACCTTTCAGTCCTCCTGCTTCAGCCTCCCAGAGTACTGAAATTACAGGCATGCACCACGCACCTGAAAGTAATGTTTTTTTCAAATATTTTCTATCCACAAATGGTCAAATCCAAAGATACAGAAACCACGAATAAGACAGCTAACTTACACCCAAACCACAGCAAAGTTCATGAGCTTTGAGAAGGTTCTGGTTGAAAGTCAAACACACAATCTTTTCAAACTCATGAAGAAACCAGACATGACCCCAGGAATGACTGTGTTTCAGTTGCCTTATCTGTCAGATGAGTCAGTTGGACCAGATATGCTAGCTTTTGATTTCTGGATATCCTTCTAAATCCTGCTGCCCACCGACAATGCTCCAAACCTCCCACCACCACCACCACCAAGTAAATCAATTTCACTTACAATTGGAAGCTGGCAACTAGAAAGGTATTTTGCCAGGATTTCCATTTCTTTCGAGGTCTAATTACAAAAGACGGAGGAAAGCCGCACCATGCTCTCTTTCACATCTCATTACATTTATTCAGCTTTATTACTAATTCTTTGTTCATATAATTTTCACCCTGGGATCTACATTTTTGTGGTTATTCCAAGCCAGGAAACCTCCTTACCCTGGGAGGCCTTGATCACCAGGTCTGAGGTCCGTGGAATTTTAAAATGAGTCTTTATGCTCAACAAGCTTCAGGAGCACAGTGCTTCCCTAAAGTGGATGCTGTCCTGTTCAAGAAAGAGGCTGCAGCCTACGGGACTCCTAGGGGAGGCTAGGACTAATGTCCCTGTACCCACCCACCAAGATGCAAAAACACCGAGGGAGACTTATCTTTTAGAAGCCCCACAGGAAAAGCTGGAGGAATACACAGCTGTCAGCGTCATCCTATACCAGATCTAAATTAAGAGTTATCTGTTTCTTGTGAAAATATCCAGCCCCTTCATAGATCTTCACACTGCGTCTCCAGTGCACACAGAACGCCGCCCCTGGCCACTTTCACTTGTTAGCAAGCAAAGCCAAGGTTCTGGTTGACAGAACCACATCTCCACTTACTTTACACAGATTTAGGAAACAGGTCCCCAAAGAAGCAAAAGAGGAAAACTACAGGAAATGTGCACACATTCCCCATGAAATACCAACCCAAAGGACAAACCCGGTAATCCCACCAATGATGTTCCAAACCCGTGATGGCTAGCAGCCGACTAATACCCGCAGACCTCAATCTATTTTTATTGTATTCAGGCTGCAGTGTTGTATTTCCTGCCTCCCCTTAGCACCACACATACAGTGTACTTGAAAACAAAAATCTATAATATTGATCCCACAATGTCACCACAATTATTCTTTTGAAACAGCCATTGAAAACAAATTACATCTGCACTGCCTTTTCATCCGCCTGCTGCGAGTGAGCAATGCTCACTGTGGCCTCCAGCGCTGTGGCGTTAGCACTGTGTCACTGCCGACAGGACAGCCCAGGGAAAAGCGGGTGGGGGAGGGGGTGGTGAAACCAAACCCAGATCAGAGGGCTGGTTTAGAGGGCATAGGTTGGATAGGGTCTGCACCCAATGAGGTTTCAAACTGGGTAATTCTACAGAAATCTAAGTCTGCATCTGGGGCTTCCGTATGGGCACCACCTGGGGGACCCATCCTCTTTCAGGAAACCAAATGCAGTTGTTGGAATGATTAAACTGACAAAGACTTAACCACGATCTCATTTTGGGATACTCAGTTTAAAACCCATTAGCAGTAAGTATGATTTGAATTTACATGGTCTTCATCTGGTGAGACACATAATTCTAGTGACAAATGGAAATCTCCTTAACAGAGCAGAGTTAAAACAGGAGGGATGCTGCCCCAGAGTCCCAGCAGTCCCTCAACCCCAATTCCAATCAATGCAATGATGAGCCATCCAAAGAAGTCCATCTTGTCCTCTTTTGCAGCAAGCTGCCTTCCTGGAGCACCCAGATGTAACAGAAAACCCACCAGAGATACCCTATCCTGCCACCAAACAGAGGCCTGGGGCAAATAGGGTGGCCAGGACCCCAGCAAAATCCCTCATCCTCTTTCTACCACACCAGCCAATTGCTCCCGGAACAACTGCGGTTGGAGGTCTGCCTGTTTGTTTTAGATTGTCATACTTGGAAAAATTCTCTCTGTGCAGTAATTAAATTCCATGCCACTGAGTGGTGGGCAAAGGGAAATTCTTTTGTTAAGGTTTGACCACACAAGTCACAGTAGTGGCTCTAACAGCCAGGAAGTGATAACTTTGGAGCATTAAAAAAACCAATAGCCTTGTTGACATGGACATGGGAACCTAACCCCTGCAGCCTCCTGGTATGATGCATTGATTTTCCTGTCCGTGTACAGTTCTAAAGCCATCCATTCTGTATGGTCAGGACTCAAAGGGCCAGAGAGAGGGAAAAAATCTGTTCTTGCTGCTGTAACTCCAGGCAAAGTTGAAAAATAAATTCTACGTTTTGAGAGATGATTTGTTCAAGCCATGCTTAAGAGAATATGATTGCATTAAAAAGGAGAAGAAAATATTTTGTTACCCTGATCCTCCTAACCTGTAACCACTAAACTTCATGCAAAATCCAGACACCACTGACGTAGCTCAGAAGGGTGTAGAAATAAGAGAAGGCAGAATGTTTGGTGAGGAAAGCCTGGGGAATCAGGGAGCTGATTTATTATTCTCAAAATAATATTGCCAAGCTGCCCAATAATTTCTCAAATAATCCTATCAGGTCCATGTGTCATTTCTCAGATATTTCTGCAAATGCTATTTTCCAAGAGCACCTTTTCCCTCTTCAAGGGCTCCATGAAAGATAATGGTGGTCTCTGCTTGCTTTCCAAAGTCAAAAAGCCAAGCTGAGACACTCTTCAGGGTCTGCTGAAGAGACATCCTGACCCATTGTCCCCAGATCTAATGACAGCCAGGGCTCCCCAGTGAGACTCTCAAGCTCTCCTCCCCTCTTCCTGCATACACTAGGACCCTCATTCAAAATGCATCTCTAACCAGAATCCCTCTGTTTCCCTGGTTTTTTGGCTGTGATGGAAACAGATATTGGGTGAAGGAGAGAAAGCCCAGGCTCTGGAGAAATTTGCTGAGACACTGCAAGGGGTTCCGGGTGCAGCCTATTTCACATGCTCAGTACTTTTTGAGTGTTTAGCTATTTTAGTTCCAAATAAAGAAAGCTTTTCTGGCGGTCAGGAGAGGTAGAGCTCATAGAAGTGAAAGTCTAGTGTTTAAACTGCAAATTTGCAGTGCTGTTCTACAAAGTATTACATACATCATTTCCTGGTACAGAGGAATATTGAGCTATTTCAGTGAGGCAAAAAGGAAAGATCAAAATCACTCAATTTCCCTGACCTAGACAGAACTACAGACTGAATACAGAAATAGAAAATGCTAAACCAAATGTTCTTACAATATTTGTCCACGCATACATAGCATCCACATATCCCTACCATGTACAATGTGAACGTGGTATCAGCATGCCTGCACACTAGTTAAAGTCATAAACCCACTCACACAAAACATTCCTACCAGATGATTTCATCTTGCTAGACCCATAGAAGTATTCTTAAATTAGGTTGGTGTGAATGTGTTTGTATATTTATTATTAAAATACTTACTGTTCTGCCTTCTGAAGTAGATGGACAAATGATTTAGGAGTGGAAATAGACTAGAAACAAAATTAATGCAAATAATGTGTTGATTTTTTTTTAGCTTGATTAGCCAAGCCAATGGAAAATTCTAGAAAACGTATACAATTATTTTAACTGTCACAGGCTGGCAATTGTAATTGACATGATTTGTACGAGATGCAGTGTAATAACTGAATATATTAAAAAAAAATCTCATGCCTTGATTACCAGGAGAACATTACTAGTGCCACAATATTATTAACAACACAATTATCGTGGCATCCCTAGGATACGCTCTTAGCACTTCAATGCATTAGTGAACCTTTGCTAACGAAGAAAAAATTAAAGTACAGCAAATTTCAAAGCACCAGTTGTACCCAATATCATTAAAAATTTATAAAACTTCCCCTGAACATGACAAGTGTTTGGTTTAAATGAAGATCAGCCACAAGGAGAAAGCAGAAATCTTGTTACTCTTTGTCTCCTTCCTTACCCTCCCTCTCTCCCTCTCTCTTTCTCCCAGACCTCCCCCAACCGGCACCACCTCAATCCAGCTGAAATATGTAACCATTACAGAGTGACAGCTTGACACACAATGACCCGTCAGAACATTCATCTCGCAATGTTTTATTTTAGTGAGGAGCCAAACTGCAGAAAAAATAAGCAAGTTGTTTCAAGGCTTGGAAGGAGATCAAACATTTCTGGCATCCCCACTTACCAGACCTTTGATTTACAATGGACTTGTCAGAGCCCGATTAGACAGTGTGTGCTTAAAAACCTACAGAGGCTTCTCAACTGCCCCAGCCTACCACCATTTCCCCCATGGAGAGCATCCCTTTGTTCCCTGGAACCAGCAAGCCAGGCTTACCCACAGAACTTTGCACCCTACGAAAAGACCAGGGAACATGCAAAATTCAGTCCCACTGCAGTTAAATTCATTTTGCCTAGGGTGACAGAGACAGACAACAGACCAAAAGAGATACAGAGACACAGAGAGACAGAAAGAGAGAGAACCAGCCAACTTCCTTCTGTCACTTTCTTCACATATCCCTTCCAAGTCAAAAGTTACAGTCTTTCCAGGAGAAGCATACACTGTGATTGCTACCACTGGTGAGCTTTCTCAGCCTTATTCAGATGGAAACAGCTTTTTGAAAAAATGAATTGGACCAAAAGTGCAGGTGTTTAAAATATGTTCATGGTATTACGATTTTTGCTAGTAATTACAACTATGAAAATGGCTGGAAATATATTGTTTCAATTTGTATGGAGAACAATTGCAGAGAGAGAGAGAGAGAGAGAGAGAGAGAGCATGGCATGATCTGTGCCTGGCATTGGAATGTATAATTCCTTAACCCTATATGGTGGCAAAGGGCTCGCTGGAGCAAATTATGAATACATGTATTTGGAGAGCCTGAGTAGTAAATTTGGGTTTTGTGCATCTGTAACAATGCAATCTGACATGTGTGATTTATGGAATATTAAGTTAATACAGCATTATGAAATTAGCTTAATGTACTAAAGCTGTAATTTTAAAGTGAAAAACAATGCAACCAGACGTAAACAATACCAACATTAGCATTTTGTGAAAGCTGAAACGAATTCACTCAAAATGTGTCTGGAGAGTCACAGATTTACCTCACCTAGCACGGCCTAAGTCTCAGGAAAGTTTCAGACTTCACAACAATATCCCCTGCTCCAGAAGCCAAGCTACTCATCCTTTAGCCAAAGCTGATATGCTGGCCACAGGCACCAGCCAGGGAGCCCATACCAGTCCCACCCCTTAGGGAAGTTGCCAGAAATTATCCTGTTCTCTTCAGACTGAAACCACTAGGTGACAACACTGTAGGCTAAGCTCAAAGGGTCTCCTGGCTTTCCACCTAATATCCCTGGATATGAACTCTGGGTTGGAATGGCTAGGAAGTCAAATGCAACCCTGGAAACTTAGGACTCTAAGGTCAAGAAAATCTTGTTGATTGAAAAAAGGTAAAATCTTGTTGATTGAAAAAAAGCAATTTCCTTAGAGGGAAATCTTACCAACAAACAGAGACCCATGACATGAAATAGCCATAAACTTTTGGTTTACAACAAGAAAGTCACCACATGTCCTCCCATTCCACTTGGTCTCCACTGGGCCAGCCTGAAACACACAAAAGAGCACAGATGGTAGACTTCTTTTAGGGTTACCCCTAAAATGACTCCTGGTTGAGTGGATGGATTGGCCAGGTGAAATTTCCCACTGTCCCCTAACCTCTTCATTCTGATTTTTGCTCTCTTGCTTTCAAGAGACATGGATCTATTAGGACTGAACAACAGTGTCTGAAATGCCAAGTTCTGAGATGGAGGAGAGAGGGAAACGTTACAGCATTGAACAGGTCAAAGAATATACTGCCATGGGTTTTTTTGGGTTTTGTTTTGTTTTGTTTTGTTTTGTTTTGCTTTTGTAAGTTGCTAAAAATACCAGTAAAATAAAGCAGCAAACATGTCCAGGAACCAAATATGGGCCATTGGTGCCATTTTGTTTCTCTGGCCCAAGCAAACTGACCCTGGATGAGCATCAGGATAGTAAATCAGACAAAAGTCTCCTGAGACCTTCAAGGAATAGCATTAAAGGATGTACCTGGAGTTGGGAATGGTGACTGATGCCTAAAATCCCAGCATTCAGAAATCTGAGAAAGGAGAATCACAAGTTCAAGCCCACGTAAGGTAATTTAATAAATTAGCAAGACACTGTCTCAAAATAAAAAAGAGCAGGGGGAGGAAGGTGTGGACCCAGTACCCACCCCAAACAAAAGCTACTGTAGCTGGATTACTTTGGGTATAAATAGCTGAATCATCCTATTCTACTCAGTCTCAGGTTTGCAATTAAATATGGACATCCTGGGGCCGAGAGGCACAACCAATCGGTTTGGTTCCTGATGCAGTGATGAATATTAAATTTATTTGATTCTAAGAGACCATCTGCAGATCCATGTGCAAAAAAAAGCTGTTTCTTAAATTCCCAATGGACATCTTTGGCAGAGTACAGAGACCCAATGTGCACACTGTTGTGAGCCCCACGCCGTGGAACGCACAGCCTATATGCATGCTTAAAACACCAATAAGAGAGTGAGCGGCTACATGTTAGGGTTTTTTATGGCACTTTTCTTAAAATTTCCTGTGTATGTGGTAATCAGGATTGTTTCATTTATCTAAGATGTCACAGTGTCTTCACATCCTCATAGTAAAAATAAAAGCATTCTACTTAAAATAAATGAAAAGTGTATGTCAAAGTTAGAGATGAAACAGTTGGAGTCCACGATGGGGAAAATCAATTCGTAGATCTTGCAGTGCGGTCTGTGCCTCCTCCACCTCTCAGAGGCGACTGGCTCTTTGCTATTGGTTTGTTGGCTTTTGTGTCTGAGATTCCCTGCATTTATTACAGAAGCTAGAGAACCAAGAGCTGAAAGCCAATACTAATGTTTTAATTCCATCAAGTATGTTTCAATTTCCATTTTGCATTTTGCATTAGGCACCTAGACTCAGTCAATACTTCACAGCGCGTTGCTTGCGGTCGGGCACAGGGGCTTCACCCAAGCTGACAAATGATTATGCTTCACAACATGAGGATAAACGGGACTCATAGTCAGAAACTTGCTCATTGCTCTTTCCTACTGCAAAGAGCAAACATACTGTCTATTCACAATAAGTTTATATTGATAAGAGACCACCATGAATTGTGCTCCTTAATGTGTGCTCCTTCTGAGGAAGCCACCTTTTTTTCCCTCCAAAATTATTAATCTCCGGAAATAATATAACCCTCTTTGGGAGAGCCAAACATTGTCTCCCAGGATAATGGCAAAGCAGACTAAGACAGGGACATCGGGTGGCCTTCCATCTCTAAACACACTCCCTCTGTTCCATGGGATTAGTCATCTCTCCTCCCTCAGCAATGAGGCATGACAGTGTGGGCAGCTTCCTTGATTTTGAAAGATAAAGATGTCACAAATAAAAATAAAACAACTCTATGTCGGCTTCAAGCTGACACTGTTATTTTTGGTCACCTCCTGAAACCAGGAAATGTCTATTATCCTAACCTCTATTTTATTTTCTGCATTATAAATCAAAATATTTTCACTAGAAAAAAAGAAACAAGGGATAGCAACAAACCCCGACATGAAGAGTCGTAGTTAAAAGTTTTCCTAAATTCAAAGTCATGTAACTTTTTACAAAGTACACAAATAAACACAATGAAAACTATATAACCCACAAATGTGGAGGCGGGTGGGTGTGTATATAAAACAGATGGACCTCTTGAATTCTTTTTCCTCTAACAAAACTTTCTAAATAAAATCAGAACCCATGCCTTGATCTCCGCCAAAAAGCAGTTTTCAGTAAACTTCTTCAAAACCAATCCTCCCCTTCCTAATTTGGTTACACAATTCAGAAAAGCCCCTGCTAATTCTTTTGGAGGAGTTGACAATTCGACTCCAGAGCCACGTGGTCTATAGATGTACATTCTTGCTTAAAATCTGTCCCTCAGTTGCAGTTAACAGTGGTGAACTGGTTTTACCCATTCTAATAAGAGCATGGCAAGCTCTTTGGCTCAAAGGGAAGAGCAAGGAAAGAAAAATACCCTAACACAGGCTAAGAGTCCTTGAACGTGAACTCCCAAGCCTTTCTTACCCAGCAGGTAAGAGGTCCTCATCCTCCCTCCACTTAGCACATTATGTATAAACAAATTACCTTCCTGGGATGGTTCCCTCTGAATTACTCCTTAGTATCTGAGTGGTTTTCCATCAGGACGAACCTTTTCCTTTCCCTTATGCACCAGCAAACATACTGATACAATTTAAAGGTCATGTTCTTTTCAAACTGACAGAGCCCTCCAAAGTTTTGACGAGAGGCCCTCCAAGCCCCACACCCTACAGGCGGAAAGGAATTAAGTAAAGCATCACTTGGTAGAAGCTCAATCATGTGAACTGATTAGAAATCGTGTCCTAGGAGAGGAGGCCTTCGCAAGGTGACAGGCAGCTCATCCCGAAAGGAGATGTCACATGGCAAGGCAGAGAGTCCCCGCCTCTGGGGGTGGGGGACCATGTAGGGTCAATGAAGATATAATTACCTTCCCACAAGAAGCCTCTTTATTTCCAAATCCCCGATGAATGCCACTTAATTAGCCTCACCTTTTGATTCACAGATAGTCCAAGTTTACCCCAAACCCCAAGACTGAATTAACAGCATCATTCCTTAGACTCAGAAGGACATTTACTTGGTACTAAAGAACTGCCAGGAGTATGGATTCTGCATAAATATGCATTGTGTGTAGACATTGATATATTTATTTACAGGTGCATTTGTGTTATCAGGGGACAGGCAGTTCATGATTTTTTTCCCTGTCTCCAGAATAAAAAGGGAACAATTGAGATGGTGCCATGTTGTGGATGACATGGCAGAGGCAGTCCTCTGGGAATCCAATCATGAAACTGGGCATTCTTCTGCTAATATTACTATTACTATCTGATGGTTTTGTCTTGATTATTTTGTTCTTCAACTATAAACTGCTAAGGTTCTCCTGAGATGGGACACTGCTTGATGGTCCCAGCAGTTCCTGATGTTTTACCTTAAATTGGCACACACATGATAATGCCATCTGTCACAGAGAAGAGGGCATTGGAGAGAAACTCAGACAAGGATGTACTGGCTGGCTTGTACCCCTAGTTCTTGCTCAGGACTCTCTCCAAGGCCATTCCTGTCATTCCTTCCTGAATGGCCCCTCCTGCATCACCTGAGTCTCCCTTCTTCCAGAGAGACTGTGCAACTTCAAGCTTTATCTTTCAGAAAAAAATTGTCCTAACTCTAATCACACACATACCAAGAACTGGAATAATTTGGTTGGTGGTAGGGGCTTATTTTGTTTCCACTTCACACACAACTTCCAAGTCAGTCCAGAGTTTGTAGAGCTTGTTAAATTTTTACAGGAATGATTTTCCTTTGAAGCTTTCCCCTGCTCAGTTTAATTAACCGATGTGCAGAAGTCCACAGCCGTGGTTGCCTTGTCCTGGGAGACCAGGGTTGTAATTCTGGAATTGAGTCATCAAACATGTTCTTCTTGTCATTGTTCCTCAGTTGACCTTGTGTCACTCTGTACTACATCACGTAACTTTCCAAAATGAAGTACCCCCTTTTCTACCTCTACCTCACAGACATGAGCTGCTCTAATCTCAACCATTTCCTCCAGCCATCTCAACCTCTCTTTTGGACCTGTCTTGATGAGCCCAGAGAAAGAACCATGGTGGTTCATGCAAACCCTTCTTCTCAGTCTTCTTCCCACTGATGCCCCCAAGGTGGTCTGTCTCTAGGTCTGTGTGTACTGTGGACACATATCCAACCTATGCGACAGAGAAAGGACATCCCAAAGCAGATAGTCACTACCCTCAAAATCCAGACCATGTCTCACATGGTCATGCAGTCACCATGGCAAGAGTGTTCAGAAACCAGGGGAAAAGAACACTGGTGTTCTTATAAAGGCTGTACTTCATGTTTTTGAAACTTGACTGTCTGAACATTTCTTATCAAACCTTATCACGTATTCTTATTATGTAGTGATGGAAGACAGGAGATCAAGTAAATGCAAATTCAATAATCAATCAGCATTTATGGAATACCTATCATGGCCAAGCCCTCCAGCTATTATCTGGAGGCACAAAAACAGGATTCTGTCCTGCATTTAAGGAGACCTTCAGTGGCTCCAAGAAATTGTTCCCTAAACAAGCAATAATTGTGTGGTCATCCTGGAGGGGTTACAGGTGAATAGAAGCTAATAAAGATGTGTGAGAAGTTTTGTGAAGGTGGCAAAGATTTGAGTTCCTGTATTTTAACTTGGTCTGCTTGCTAAATGATTGCCACACTAGTTATTCATTCAGTAAAAGATTGTTAAATACAGTGAGACTCTCACACCCAATACTCAGATCCTTCCCTCCCTTCCATATAAGATGAGGAGCCTTCCTTTAAAGCAGGATGGAAGGTGTATCCCAAGTGGGCTCCTTGCAAACTTGCTAAATAACTCTCCCTCCATTTCTGGAGGAAAGATCTGCACAGCTGCTCACCAGTGCCACACAGGGAATGAATCCAAGACCTTGAAATAGCTGAGGCTCTTTCCTTATTTAAAAACTTTGTTCCTGGAAGAAGTTTAGGGATGTTTTAGAAATGTCTTAAATTTGTCCTTCAGAGTTGCAGCTCCTCCTTCCGTGGGGAGTCACCGTTCCTGTTCCCTATGAAGATGACAGGACAGAGTTGTGGTTTACAGATAAAGAAGGACTGGCTGGTGAGGGTGCCTCACTCCCACAGCCAAGCAAATCCTGTCAACTGAGTGTGAGGCATGAGAGACAGGGTTCAACCTGCCCCAAAGGGGCAAGACAACCCAAACCAAGGGGGTTTATGTTTTAAATCTTTTACGATGCTTTTATTTATTTGCAACAACTGTCTTTTAAAATATTTTTCATAGAACTTTCATTTATCCGTTTTCACGATGGCCAAACCCACCATGCTGCAACAAGCTCGAACCAAACATTTGAGAGAACATTCTTCAGATGTCTATGAAGAAATAATGAAAAGAAATCCCTATCACTTCAGCAAAGCCCATTTATGACAATTCTGACTGACACTAGTAGCCCATGTATCTCTGAATGCCTCATGCACACAAGGTCCCCTTAAACAAAGAGCAAAGGACCTAGAGGCCTAGACCTGGCTCTGGAAGTGGCTTCTTTTTGGTTTTCCCCCTATAGTTCTGGGAATTTAACCCAGGCTCTTCACAATGAACTACATTCCCAGCACTCTTTTTTAATTTCTATTTTGAGACAGGGTCCCTAAATTGCTGTTAAGTTGCCCAGTCTGGGCTCGAACTTGTGATCTAAGTGGAAACATGCTGGAGCTATGTCTGTACTTTGGAAGACTCTGGGCTCTGGATCCAACACTTGGCCAGTTTCCCATGACTAAGCAAAGTCCTAAGAGTTGTTAGTTCCTCCATCACGAAGATCCTGTGGTGTCCAGACTACACCCAAAAATTGCACACATGCTCCCCAACTACCCATGTCTGGAGGTCAGCAGGAGCAAGGCCATCAGAAACACATAGTTCTGGTGCTTTGGGTTAAACCCTGCCTATTTCTTCAAGGATACAGCATCATTAAGCTGGGTGATATTTTCCTCTCCTGTACAAAAGCAATAAAAGCGGCCAGCCTGGGCTGTGTATCCTGCCTGTGCTGCTAACAAGACACATTCCTTTTTGTTCACGGCAAGTAGTGTGAGTTTCTGTCTTATGTCACAATCCCTGACAAGCATTCCAGTACAAAAACAGTATCTTGGCACCAAGAAAATGACCATCATTTTAAAAAGATGAAACACCCAAGGATACCAAAGGGTAAGATTTCATGGGAGATAAGCTATAGGAAAGCCAGCCCCTCCCCTGTCCAGAGACTATCCCAACCGATATGTCTGTATTGCTCTTTTCTCATCCAACTTCAAGACAGATACCGCAAAACTTTCTTGACTCAAACCAACCACTCACCTAGAGTTGATGTTTAGCACTTCTACACTCTCATGAAGAGAGGCCATGTCTAACTTATGGGGAAGCATGATTCTGATTCACATTCCCTTTCCCACTTTTTATAATTATTTTAATTCCCTGTGTTTCTTATGGATCCTTAAAAAGACTGAATATGCAGCACAAAATCCTTCATCAAAAAGTTGTTAAAAAGATTAATGAAATGGAAATGCTGACTACCCTGATTTGGTATATATATATTTTAATTATCACACTATACTCCACAAATATGTACAATTAAAAATAATGATTGCAGTAGTCAGCTTTCTGTTTCTGGCAACAAATATCTAACAAACACAATTTAAAAGAGAGAAGGTTAATTTGGCTCATGGTTTCAGAGGGTTTGGTCCATGATCAGCGAGCTCCCAGGCAGGAATATCATGGCAGAACGGTGTAGTAGAAGAAAGCTGCCCACTTTGTGGTGGTTGGGAGACGGAGGAGAGGAACAGCACTAGAGAGAATGGAGTCAGGGACCAGATGTAGACTCTAACTGAGATCATGCCTCAGGGACTCACCCAGGCACACTGAGAAGTTTGGAGTGCTCCCAAGCCAATCAATTTGACAAAAAATTTTAATCATCGCAATAGTAATTAATAATATAATAATTTGTTTTACAAACCTTATGCCTCTGGAGTCCCCTGTAGAGACAGTGCTGTTGTAACAGAAAATGCGCCTCCCCCAACCAGTATAATCCAGTTTCTTAGTTGCCCAGATAATAGTTCCTGTTCCCATTGTTTCTGTCTTTTAGAAATGGCTGGTCACCAAGATGCATAGCACATTGTATTATGTGCTATGATGCACATTGTATAAACTAGTCCCCAATTGACAAGCCATTCTGCCTCTGTATTTCCTGCTTGCTTATTCCGTGTAAGCCCTAAACCATCAAAACTCAGGGTCTGATATTTTGAGAATGATTCCAATCAGTGCCTGTTGACATAAATAAATCTGCCTCCAAATTCAGGGTATTGTTTTGGTGTTTCTACTTGCTTGTGCTGCTGAGCTATTTCCCTGGTCCCGTGGTGTTTCTACTTGCTGTAACATCTAGCATATCAACCAGGAAGACTGATCATGCTGACCTCGTTGCTTACCAGTCATGGCCCTCATGAACAGAGCAAGGACCTCTCCAGGTCCTAAGGAGAAGGGATGCCCTCGAGATTTTTGAGTCCCCTAAGAGGTCTATAAGAGGATTCCTGGATCCCTGTTTGAGCAGCTCATATCTGACCCTAAAGGGAGGAAGACACTGTCTGTCTGTCTGTCTGTCTGTCTGTCTGTCTGCATTCCTGATTCTGATAAGATACTTGGAGGCAACCTAGTTAGTCTGCCAATCCTGCTCAGCTAGAGCAGAAGAAGAGTCTGATCAATTCTTGTTAGTCAGAACCACTTTGAGGGAAGGGGGTTAAAATGTTTAACCTCTAACTGCCTGCTGAATGAATGTGTGGATTGTTGGAACAGGCAGCCATAGCAATAGGCTGCTCTTTCTTTGCACCAAGACTGGGAGGTATTGGTCAATGTGTCTGATAGGACTCTCACCTGCAGTTCCATGGTGATTAACATATTACATAACAGAGGCCTAGCACCCTCCCTAGCTAAGTTATGCTTGAGTCCCTGTGAGGGGCACTACCAGGTGGGAATCTGAATGCTCTCTCTGTGAGGAGCACCTCCCTTTGTCTAGTGTGCCATTGCCCAAGGGTACACAACACACATGTAGGCAGTCAGAGATGGAAACTAGTTAGTTAAAACTCACAGTGCCTGACTGCAAGAAGAAGGGTTTTTATGGAGTTAAAAAATGAAACCAGACCACTGCCTTCATCTCAAAGAAAAAAGAAAGGAAAAATAGACCCATTCTTCCTGAGAATTCTACCTTGGCACCCTTGCTGGCCACTGCAGTTACTGCCAACACCTATAGCTTCATGCCCCACTCCTGACTCATCTACTTCCAGCCAAAGTGAACTGGTTCCAGTTAGCCATCGCCTATATTAGGTTGCACAGCCCCCTACCCCAAGACATGCCTATCCTGGTCAGACAGCATCATCTAATGCCTACCCAAGAGGAGTGTCAACAATCCATTCTGAGTGAGTTCCACATTCTGACTAAGGAAAACTTGGATCATCAGCCTGGATGAATGAGTTTCACCCTGTTGTACCTAAATAGATAGGAAAGACCAAGCTCTATCAAATTGGACTCCCAAGAGCCCATGGTCATTGCAAAAGTCAGGGGTAAATCTGTGACCTTCCTGATAGACAATGGAACAGAACTATCTGCCTTCAAAAGTTCCCTCTGTCAAAAAGTTACCATCACTGGGGCAACTAGTACTCTTGCCTCTTGCCCCTTTTGCTAGGCACAGACTTACAGCCTGGGAGGACATTTCCTTCACACCAAGTCAGTCAGCCTCCCTCTCATTTAACCCTGCACTTTCAATTTTGACTGTGCCCCAATAGGAATATAGAAAGATGATGCCTGCATCAGCCAGAAACAGATAACCACACTCCTGAAGTTCTGAAAGCTCTCCTCCCAGCGGTATAGACTAAAGACTCACCTCTGGGCCTGGCCATCAACCATGCTGCCTCACTGCAACTCCAAATGCTGTCAGATGTCACAGGAAACACAAACAGGTATCCAGTCAAACATCAGCCTGAGAGTCTGTTAATCACTTTGGGCCAGATCTTCGTGTCATCAACAAAGCAACCATCTCCTTACATTCTGCAGTTTCCAACCCACACTCCCTTTCTGGACTGTTACTCAATTACTTCAAGAGTTTGGGAACTCTCCCACTATTTTCAGGGAGGCTCTGACAACAGATTTGGCCACTTTGAGATAGACTGTTTCTCTGTCCTTTCCAGCTCCACAATTATGTCACTGTCCTCTGGGCCTTGAGATTGGGCCATTGATCACCTTCCTCTGGTTATGAAATTCCATTCCAGGGTGACCCCTCGACTGCATCAAATAGTATCCAATGCCATGAGAGACATGGCTAGAAATTCAACCACACATCCAGAAGTTTCAAAACCACAAAATGTTTACAGACTATCAAAGTGCTGAAATACACCTCTCCTGCCTGTAAAGCCAGCTCAAGATCTCTAAGCTGCCACTAGTACCATGATTGCCCTCCATATATGTTGCCTCAGTCTTCTGCCACCCACAGCCTGCTTGATACACTTGCTTGGACATAAAAAAATGCTTTCTTCTGCCTTCAGTTGGCTCCTGTCATCCAGTGCTTCTTTGAAAAGACTCCAGTTCTTGACTCAAGGGTTAACTGACCTGGACTCAACCTCCTACAGGTTCAAAAACTTGTTTATTCACTTTGGAGAAGAGCATAGCACTTCTGTTTGAGAACCCCAAGTTGCCTGTTGGAAAGCCACAAAAGCTCTGCTACAATGTCTGGAATAAACTTGTTACAAGAAAAAAAACTCTGCAAATTTCTTAAGGGTTCTGGCTTCTATAAAATCTGGATCCCTGAGTTATGCTTACTAGGACTATCAGTCCCTGGGAGCACTCAGTGGCCTATCTGTGCAAATACTTGAATCCAGTCACTAAGGCTTGCCCACTCTCTCTTCGTCTGCTCTCTAACAGCTACTGTCCTTCTGATCAAGAAAGCTGACAAATTTATCTTAGTCTGAGACTTAACTGTCCAAGTGCCACATGCTATACTGGGATGAACTGTTCTAAAAACAGAGCCCCTGACAGATGCTGAGTACGCCCTTTACATAGATGGAAGTAGCACTATAAGAAACGAAGTTGAACAGGCTACATATGCTGTAGTCACCTTGGACAAAACTACTGTGGCCAAAACTCTCCTGCAGGGATTGCTTCGTACTGCTGTTTGGAAACCTACCACCAATGAAGCAAAATAATCTGGTCCAGAGGCCTAAGCACCCTGTGGGGATCCAACTGACTAAAACATCAACCCCAGCTACCATACTTGTCCCTACTGTATGTTCTGCAAGCTCAAGCCACTGTGCTGGCACCTGTACTCCTGAAGCCAGCTCAGGCTTCAGTGCCTATGTCACTGGCCCTGAACTCCCATTCCCTACCTGTACTGAGAAGGCAATAAAGGTTTGTAGGGTTCTACTGTAAAAAATTATCCCTAATATGGCCTACCTTTGATCACTGTTAGTGACCATGAGCCTGCATTTGTAGCAGAGGTAACTCAAAAACTAGATTAAATGAAAACTACATACAGCATGCAGGTCTGTTGTCAATCAAACACTTAATCAAGATTGGATGAGCATCAAAAGCACACTGGATACTCTCTTAGATCAAATTAACTCCCTTGCTACCTTGCCAGAGTAATGCTGCAGAATAGACAGGCCTAAATTATGTCTCTTCTTGAAGATAATTTAGGAAAAACTCTATAATAAGACAATCTTTGGGAGCTTGACTAGGGCTCATCCAAGAATCACTGACAACCCTAATGTTACTACTTCTAGCTGGGCCTTGTCTCAGAAGATTACATGTAATATGTCCAGCAAAGATTTATGGGGGAAACTAAAAGAGGGAGAAAACGTGACAGAAAAGGCACTCCCAGTCAGTATACTTCGGTTTCTTGGTTGTCTCAGTAATAGCTCCTGTTCCAGTTCCAGTTCCTTCTGTCTCTTAGAAATGGCTGGTCACTGTGATGCATAGCTGGTCACCAATGTGAACACTGTATAAACCAATCCCCAATTGACAAGCCATTCTGCCTCTGTACTTCATGCTTGCTTGTCCCATATAAGTCCTAGACCACCTTCATCTCTCCAACAGGTATTTTTGGAATGATCTCTATCAGTGCCCATCGATGTGAATAAATTTGCCTTCAAATCCTAGGTGTCATTTCAGTGTTTCTGCTTGTCACTGAGCTGTAATGGAAAAATATCACAGGTTTAAATTTCATAAACATAATTAACTTCCTTCTTAAGATAGAATTCATGGTAGTTTAATAAAAGATAGAATGTATGTTACAGGCACACAATAAGAAAAAAGGTCATAGCAACTGAAAATCATGGCTTATTTATGTGTTTGGATCCTTGCATTTCAGAAAGTACTGGTGACCTTGTAATCTAAAAGTTATGCCTATTTTATCCTCCCCATTCCAAGAATACAAGAGGAAGCAAAAACTAAACCTACTAAATAAGATGCGAGCAAAATCTTAAAACCAGTGCTTGACTCAGGAAGCCCTTGAACTTGGGAGAATGAGCATAAGAGGGTTGCAGATTTCACCCAAGTCCCTTTGATTTCACCATCATGTCCTTCAGTCTCCCTGATGAAGTCTAACCCTTGAAATATGGATGTTATTTGGAGCTCAAAAGAAGTGACATTTTGAGTTCATACCTCATATACTGAATCTCTGTGATGTTATATATTGACAAGATATAGCATCTGTAATATTTCTGCTTTAAAAATCACCAGAACCATGAAAATTCAGGTTCAAACATGCTCTGCTATGGCTGAGCAACATTCAAGTCAAAAAAAGTTCATGAAGTTCAAGTAGTATTGTGGCTGTGTCCCCATTATAGGAGCCCACATGTCCACCAAGCCCATGTGCCCCATTACACTAGGATACCTCCCTGTGGACACAAGGTCCATTCAACCAGGCAAACTCCACACCTTCCTCTCCAGCCTCCCCCACCTGCAGACAGCTGGAAGCAGGGCACTTTGGGTAGGGCCTTCAGCCTACATGTAGAAGTCCCATATCCCCAGGAAATATATCCCTGTCTTCCTGCTCACATTTCAATGCCCTTCCAGTTCATACCCATCTAGACTTTACCTGAGGACATGAAATCGAGGCTGGGATGCAACAGAGAGTGCCATCCTGGGAAGGAAACATTATAAACAGCCACTCACATTCCAGCCCAGCACATATTCTAAGGAATTATTTTTTCAGTCGTGGAGATTGAACCCAGAACATCTCTACTGAGCTATATCTCCAGCTTTCCTATTTTGTATCTTGGGACCATGTCTCATTTTAGTTGCTAAATTTCCCAGGCTGGGCTGGAACTTGCAATCCTCCTGTCTCAGCCTCCCCAAAGGCTGAGATTACAGGCATGTACCAGCATGCCTGGCTTCCAAGCCTTTTATAGAATGAAAACGAAGTTCCCATAAATAAATGGAGCAAGACATGGATTCTTCCACCCTGCCCTTCCATGGAGCTTAAGTCAGTGACATCAGTAACAATCTAGGTATTTGGTTGGTGTCCCTCAATAGGGACTAGAACATGACAAAATGCTTTTTCCTAAGAGTGCTAAGAAAAGGAGAGAGAAGGGCACACTTGCGAACAGAACTTTCTCCAGGGCTGCAGACATGTGGAAGGGCAAAGAGATGGGTGCATGTATGTCTCTGTCTTTCAACTAGGCAGTTCAATCTCAGGTTATTTTATTTGACAAATAAAACTAAACTGCATATTTATGGACTAACGATGTGAGATATTGCTCTTTTATTCGTATCCACTGCTGTTTAAAGACCAACTGTAAATATTACTGGGACTTTTTGTGAGTTGATATGACATAAGTATGCGGCCCCAGAGTATGGTATTGCAGCTCTGTTAATGTTGCTGTCTTCAAGGTCAAGGTCATGAATTTGCCTCTTTTCTGCTACCCATCCAGAAAATCTCTCAATGTCCACAGAACAGAATCATGCACCTTTACAGCAATTATTCTTGCCAGGCTGCAGACTGAGCTTGAGTTTAAGAGCTGAAAGGAGCATGCTGGATCCTGGCCCTCAAAAATAGTCATAACAAGGGAATAGTCAGTCACCAGGACAGAAAGAAGCTGCAGGGTGACCATCCTGTCAGGGAACTGAGACAGCTCCCCACTCCCCGTTCATTGCCAAGGGTCAATGAGTACTCATCACACTAGTGGGTTAGATGTTGGTTGAAGATGAGTTCAGGGAATACAGTTGTAACCATATTGTTTATCATGTGGCCAATCCTGCCACAAAAATAGGAGAGAAAGAAATCTAGCTCTTGCCTCTGTCTCCCAAGGGTTCTCTATTGGCCTTATTCCTGAAAAGACACCTGCTGTCTTAGAGGAAGACATTTGAGCAAAGCTATGCATCAGGGACTACAGACCTACAAAGAGGAGCACAATGTGGTTCCCAGGCTCGGAACTTCCATTGCAAAGCTGTGGAGGAGCTGTCAGCAGAATGCTCTATTCAGCGGAGAGCAGCATGAGATGGTAATGGATCATGCCAGAGAGGCTGAGAAGACTTCAGGGAGCAGAGGGCAGATCAGAAGAATAAAATGTCTGTAGGCAAAGAAAGGGGAAGCAGTCGGTCAAGTCAAATGTAGGACAATAGGAAACTTCCTTTGTGGATTCTCCATGGGCTAAGGCAAAAAGCTCAACCAATAGTTCTGGATGCAAAGACCTGCACACCTCACTTTGTTGGCCTCCTTATTCATCTCCATCCACGTGTTTCTCTGACCCCCCCATCCCACTGGCTCCTCCCAACTCAGAGCCCACAGAGCCCAGGCCTACCTGTACTTGGCTCCTTTGGACTTCCAGGTTTTAACCTCTATATACAATTAGCTATGACATCCCTGGGAGATTTTGTGCATAGCACTTACAGCTCTCTGAAATTATGTGATTGTGTGTACATGTTCATCAGTTACTCCCCTAAAGCGTATCAACTCTGTGAAAATAGTTATCTTGTCTGCTTTATTCAGTATCTTCAGAGGCCAGGACAACACCTGCTCCCAGGAACCCTCAGCAGCTGACTTCCTGGTAGGTGAGTGACAGAAGGAAGCTCGAGGAGGGAAAGCTCAAAGTTCGAGGAGGGAAAACAGAAAAATGCAATTGGCCCCTCTGTGGAAGGGCACAGATAATCAGAAACTATGGTTCTATCCTCTTTTGCTTTTCTAGGAGTTTGTAAAGTAACTAAAGACGTGTAGGTAGGCCACTGGAAACCAGCCAGGGCAAAGCTGATGAACTCTGTACCGAAATTGCTGGTCATTTTCCACTTTGGGGTGGAAAGATTCAGTGAAGATCTCTAAGGAGACCTATACATAGGACTCACTGAGGCCCTGGGCAGTTGATGGAGAGGAAGAGAAGAAATTTGCACTTGGTCTGGAATGAGTGCTGTAGGAAATTGTGGCTCTGCATTACTGATGGGATCATACATCCAGGACTCCAGGTGCCAGATCCTTTTGGAAAACAGGCTTTGGAAAGAGGCTGTGCACTGGATTCCCTGAAGTAGCCTCAATACGCTCCAGGCCGGGCCTGCTTGTATCTCCTACAGTGTATGGGAAGGGCTAATCCTGAGCATGGTCCAGTCCAGATTCACAGCTCATCGGAATCACACACTCTCAAACCCTGGTGAGCACCAAGGGCCAGATGCCCCATGCGTGTAAGAGCTTCCAGCAAGACTCCAACATTCAGGCCCTACAGAGAAGGAAGGAACCAGGATACAGAGGACATAATGAGAGAAACAGCAGCTCCATATTTCTGGAAAAGCCAGGAGGGTCAGTGGAGGGGTTGCTTTGTGCCTCAGGAATGAAGGTTTCAGGTCACCTAGGGAGAAGCTCATAGCAACACCTGTTAGAAAAAGAGTTTGCAAAAATACCTCCTAGCCACAATGTACAAGCGTTAAACACAGGCCTTTGAGCTTTGACTCAGTCACTCACTAGCTTTATGAGAGGTTTGCATATATATATAACACCTTTCAGTGACCTACCCTTCTGCTTATATGTTCAAACTGCTAGGAGAATGCACCAGTGTCAGTAATTCTTGACCTTCGGTTTATGTTCAGAGACTAATCTTGTCCCTTCTCTCAACATCCTTTGCACCTCCTTTCAATGCTTTGTCCAATAAAAACCCAGTGAACACTTAGATCTGATGGATGAGTTCAGCTGGATGCATCCCTAACTGCTCACATTTCCTCCCCAGCTGAAAGCAGAGGACCCTAGTCACCCGTTCTACCCACCTCTGCCTTCTTATTGCCTCTGTCTCCATCCCAAGATCAACCTCCCCTCTGCATCACTACCCAGCTGGAATTTTTTGCCTATTTCTTCCTTATTCCAGAAGAGTAGATATGGGAATCCTTCATAGTTTTCATGATGAGAAGCTGATATTTGGGACCACAGAACATCAGAAATTTGGGCCATATAACAACAGGAAAAACCCTGTTCCTCGAAAGGAATTGCTGCATGGGACTTTCAATAGGAAATGGGACTTAGAAAGAACATTCCCGAATTGCAATGTTCAGAATCTCATTTGGCCAAAGGTAGCAAGTAAAGTGGGAAGAGAAGGCCTTCTCCACAGAATCCTTCGTATTTGCAAAAGAGAGACAGGCAGGCAAGCCTCTAGTTTCCTCCTAGCTAGGGAGAGGCTGGGACTTGGGGAAGTTTGGTGTTTCCCTGAGGAAGCAAAAGATAAAGTGTTTGTGTTTTGTTTGAATTGATAATGATGTCAGTTTCAGTTATGGGCTCATTACAACAAACCTGGGACATATTAATGGCTCTTTAATTGAATTTGGAAATAAGAAGGAGGGTTTTGAATGGTCTTGTAAATAGTGGATGCAAAGAACTCTGCAGTAACTGTCTTCCACAGTAAACATAAAGGAATGGAACACAATTTTCCCAGTGCTGCCTCACTCTGACCCTTTACCAGGTCCCCAAACGCCCACTGCAAGGCAACCTTAATCATTCCTGAGCTCATGGATGTTAAAGGAAAAGTTTAGACCAGGAAGAATTCCCAGAGAGTGAAAACTAGGCAGACAAGAGGCAACCTTTGTGGCTCTTATCCCAAATCAGCATACAAGAGGTGCCACTGACTGTCCAGCTCTGAGCAGAGACCCTGTGGAAGAGCGTTGAGTCCATGGCATCGCCAACCACAAGATGTCCAGTGTTGGCCTGCTTTGCCATCAGCTGTTCTCACTAGAAAGTGAACTCCCAAGAGCCAGGGATCCTGCCACATCCTCTTGGAATTCTAATGCCTGACTCAGGGTCTGATAGGAGAAATCCAGGAACCCTTTGCAGCATGAATGAGTGAATGACCATTGCCTATGGGTTTTTCCTTTTGCCCTTTTGTCTTCCTCATCTTCACCCCTTCACCTTTTTCCTCTACCACATACCCTCCCATTAACCCCTATGCTGCCCCTTCCAGAAAATCCTTCTTACTGACCAAAATGTCTTTTTTATTTACTTAATGCCTATGTAACCATGCAGACACACATATTTATTCTGCATGTACATAAACATATATCTCCATGCATGTATATATTATGTATCTGGAGGGAAGTGAAAGAGTTTCTAGATTTACCAAATAAAAATGCAAGACATAAAATCAAAGCATAAAAAGTGGACAATCAAACAATGACAGTACAAACCATTCTATTTGATGAACTAATAAAAACTTAGTAGTATGGTTATCTATCTTGCACACTTAAACATACATGCAGTTATATCCTTTAGAGCACTTTCTTTCTCTTTCATTATCACAATATCTATTATGCATTTTGGTTCTTATTACTCTTTCAGTTTTTTATTATTACTTTTATACTAGAGAGACAAAATGATATTTACAAATGTGAGTCTACTAAGATAACAATATGTAATTTATTAACTAGTGATTTCTTATTGGGTTTTTTTAAAATTCTGTATTATTTCTACCCTTATTTCTGTTTTGCTTTTTTTCTCTAAATAAAAAAAAATTCAGGACATCTAGTTAAACTTGAATTTCAGATAAACAACAAGTTATTTTTATAATTATTTTTATTTATATGAAGCTCAAATTCAGATTTATTGAGCATTCCAAATTTTGTCTGGCAGTCTTGTGTAGAGGGTGGTTTTCTTTTGTAAAACCTAATCACAGTAATCACACACTTTTCTTTCTTAGGATTCTGTGGCTATCCCTCCAAGTCAACAGGTATAGAATAAGTAGGTCCTTTATAAGAGATGTATAATATTCCATGTTGTGGTTATTCCTGCATGGCTTAGTTATGACCTTTACATTTGAATAACTTGTCACTACAATGAGTCCCATTTCATAGAGTCCCATCCTTTACAAAAGAATAGAAAACAACATAGTGCCTCTGTCCTACCCCCTTATGTTAGTAGCCATGGCAAAATCAGACCAGAATCCACAGTGGGAGAATGCATCTGGTTAACAGCCAGCTGTGTGAGGCCCTGGGCTATATCATGTGCCCTGGATAAGGAGCTGGAACAACAACAACAAGAAGTATCCCCGTGAAATATTTCTTTCCAGCAGAAATAGAACAATGGAGAGACTGAAATGCCTCCTACTTGAAGCTTTGAAATACATTCAGGTGTAGAAGTTCAGACCAACTCATTTGCCAAAATCCACACCGACATAATTATTCTGCACAATATCCCCCCTTCTTTCATCAGTCATATCTTTGACTTCAACCTTGTTGCTGAAAGCACAAAAGTAAAAAAAAATACATAGAAGCTCCGTTGACATTACAGCAACAGCATAAGGCTCATTTTACCAACCATTTAACTCCCTCTAAGGACCCCTTCAGAGACACCAGCACGTTGATGGGAGCTGTACAAAGGTCAGTGATTTGGAGGCTCTTTCCGACAATTTGCCAGGATTTTGGCATTTGTAAGCATCCATAGGACAGCTCTCTAGCAAGCTGACCTTGACAGCGAACGGGATAAATAAACCTTCAATTTACCCCCTCCAGCTCTCCTCGAGCCAGCCTGGTCCCTACGGAGACTTCACCTGTCCATATCGTTCAACTGCCTGCAACTTCCAACTGACGAACATCCACAGCTCCGCGGCCCAGTGACAAACACCATCTAACAGATAAGGCTTCTGAAAAGTCAAAGCCAATACTGCTTCCATTGAAAATTTAATGCCGGCTCCATCTTTGCCCATCATTCTTCCGACTGTTGCACGTGTCCCAAGAGGCCCTTGAAGCTAAAGCACTGCTCTATAACAGGTAATGACGTGGCATTTAATGATACTGTCCAAAGTGATCCTGGGCTTTGGGAAGTAATGTGCACTCATGTACCAGATAAGCACCGCCAAACGTACTGAGCTGCTGTATCTTTCACGGCCCTGTCACCAGATACAATGTGACACATCCCCAGCCATCGTACCTGCTACTCCTCCGACCCCGCCATCAGACAAAACGCACATTTTCAGAGCAGAGTTCCTAAGCGTTAAGGGAATTCAAGCAAAGGTAGAATGGTAACATATCCGTAATTAAGTATTCACAGCCTCTTTAATACTTCAGTGCTCTTGGATTCGCTACTAAAATCTGTGAATTATACCTCATTGAAAAATGTCCTTAATCGACTCTGACATGTTTTATTGGAGGCAGAAAAAATGTTTCAGTATGATAGATAAGGTTAAAAATGTTACCACTCTGATCATTTACTCTAGTGCCTGGCAAAAAAAAAAATCCTCCAAAGCCAAAAACCATTTACATCATTCATCGGATGCAATGGAGAAAAAAACAAGCCTTATCTGACAGCCCATTTTCACTGATGGGACAAAGTGCACATTTTCAATTTTCTGACAAAGTTGTGTTGTTTATGTAGATAAGAGGAAAAACAACTGTAACATGCCTACGGCATGCCAGAAGGCCTGGAAACGTGACTTCAACTGTGAAGTATGCCCCGGCCACGCAGAGCATGGCTCAACCCGGCAAACATCACCTTCAGCGCTTCAGACCAAATCGTGCACTGGCGTCTTCCTGCTCTGGAGCAGCCAATTCAGCCATTTCAAAGAGCCCCAGAGCTCTGCTGGGATGTGTCACGTGACACCCTGCGAGTACAAAAAGTCTTTCTCTCCTTGGCTTCAGCCCAAAGAGCTTGCAATGGGAAACATAGAAGCCATCGAATAGAGACTCTTAAAGCCTCGCTATTTCCTCTGTACCTTGGCTGTTACTGCTGACCAGAGATGGAAATCCAAACTGAAGTTCCACGTTAAACTTGGGTACAACCTGGAAGATAAGACAGTCTGCATATCCTGTTATTTCCTTACCTTCTTCCAGATTGCACACACTTGCCCTCCTAGGCAGATCCACAAGTATCCTTACAGTAAGTTTAGCTGCAGTGCAGCAGAGAGGCTGGGAGGGTGTGTCCCAACCCATATGGCTAGTGACAAATCTCTGGTCTAATGCTAGGCAGCCATATGATGTTGGGCAAGTGATTAATTCCCTGTGCCTCAGTGTCCTGATCTGTAAATGGAAAAGGGTGATAACGGTTAAAGTAGCAATCTGCCAAGGTTGCATTCCTAATGCCCTTGTGAGAGTGGCTGGCACGTGGTTGGTGTGGAGGGAATGTTCTTTCCAACTCACGTGTGTGACAAGCAGACTAAATCCAGCAGAGTGTCTGCTCCCAAGCATGTCACTAACATTCCATCGGTATTTTCTAAGAGCAAGTCTCTCTTAGACTGGTTACAGACAGGATTGTTTTCCAAATAGACTCTTGCCCTTTGGGATTGAAGTTCATTATTAACCTGCAAACACTCACCTGCTTAGTCCAGGTCTGGGGAAAAGAATCTCTGGAGATTTCCTGAGCCAGGCTACCAGGCCAGATAAAGCCAAGATCTCCGTAAGAAAAAGGTTGCAGATCAAACAACACGACTAAATAGCAAATGGTACATAGACTAAGAAGGAAATGACACAAAAACTAAAATTTTGCTTCTTTCTAAAATGCATTGTCCTGTGTGTCCTATAAATAACTTGCATCTCTGATACATACAGGTCAAAATCAGCTGGGTGGGTAGGACTTGCAGATGTGTTTTCTCTGACATACACAAAACATATGTTTCAAAATGATCAATTACAGAGCCTTTATTCACCAGTGTCCATTCTCAGAAGACAGCAACCTATAAACTAAGAGTAAAATGGCATCCCTCAGAATCATGGGGTGCAGTGATCATAAACTAAAGATTGAGCATCTTTTTTCCAAAATGCTTTGGAACAGAAAGTGTTTTGGATTTTTTTTAATTTGGGAATATTTGCATATTATAAATAATGAGATGTCTTGGGGATGGAAATCTAAGCACGAAGTTCATTTGTGTTCCATACATATATTATACACATAGCCTGAAGGATATTTTATACAATTTTAAAAATAATTTCATGCATGAAGCAAAGTTTCATGTTGTGAAATTTTCTACTTGTGATGTCATGTTTGCACTCAAAAATATTTGGAGTGGGGGGCATTAGATTCAGAATTTGAGATTAAAGACATGCATCTACAGTGAGATACATTTAAAACTTAGGAAATTCCACAGGAAAATACACTGTCTTGAGGGGAACAAAATCCAGGATTTTTCTAAACCTACTTTCTAATTCTATCAAAAGTAACAAGCACGTTCTACCTACCTTGCTACTATTCAGTGAGACTCGGGTTTTGAGAAATACAAGAAATCATCACAGACTAGAGGCGACATGACAATCATGATGACTAAACTTCATATGGCACCTTAAACTGAACCCTGGGGCAGAAAAAGAGCATTAGTGAGAGAAACAGGTGATGTCCAAATATATCAATTTGGTATTTTAGTTGGCAAATGTAACCTGAAAATGGAAGTTGCCAATATTAGGAAAAATAGGTAAAG
>PVJX010012488.1:0-50221 GCA_004027295.1 Dolichotis patagonum
GAGAAGGAGAAGAATGAGAAGGAGAAGAAGAAGAAGAAGAGGAGGAGGAGGGGAGGAAGGGGGGGAGGAGCAGAAGGAGGAGGAGGAGGAGTCATCAGGACAAAGCAGTTAAAGGCAGCAACACCAATTCCAGATAAGGTCAGACAGGCAGAATGCAGAGGCTGGGTGTTCTCATTTGAGTTGTGTTTGTTCTCTATTTAATTCTGTGTTTTCCTTTGGGTAAGAGGTGGTCTGTGACCTCGAAGCTGGGTTTCACCCTGTGGAGGAAGGACAGAGATGTTATAGTCTGCTCACAGGACAGTAGTTCTTGTACCTCTTTTCTTGGGAAAAATTAGGAAGACTAAGGTAAGATTAGACCAGCACTGGGTTTTATATGTAGTTGTAGCTACCGTGTTACTTGCTTAGAGAAAAGTGAACAGGAAGGACGACTGTCTTAGAGCCAGTTGATCAACCACTACTCTACAAGTTTGTACACTTTAGTTCTGGTATATTCATTAGGTGACAACCACTGCACCAAGGCCTGGGATTCTCTCGTTGCTCTTCAAAACCATGCTGTCTGTTGCACTGGCTGGATACTTTGTGAACCCACAGCTGTTTTATTACTGAAACTCATTGTATCTCTAGATTCACATTCTCATTTTTTAGGGTTTTATGCACTCTGCTATGGTCTTCATAGGAGTAGCAAATATTTGTGAAGTATTTACTATTCCCCAGGAGAGGTACCATAGTGCTAAAAACCAGAGAACAATCCCATTTCGTGAGCACCTACTTTGGTCTCAATTACCTGTAAGAAGCAGCTCATGCATTTTTCTTATTATTCTCAACTACTGTGAAAATTAACTACTATCATGCCAATTTCCCAGGGGAAGAATTTTCAATTAATGTAATGAGGCTGAGAGGAGAGGATTGGCAGTTTTGAAACCAAGGCTGACCATCTGTAAAGCCTATAGTCTCTGTTACATGATAGCAGACCCTCCAAAGACAGGCACAGACTATGTCTGAAGCAAGGTGAGTGCTGCGCTTCACATGGTGGGCACCAGAAGATCCCCATGGTGGCACCCGCCTGTGAGACCAAGGAGAAGGCTAAGAATGTCACCTGTGTACATGAACATAGCCCAGTCCAAGACCGTGGATTCACAATCATCTCATTGTTTTAGAACACACATTAGTCCATACTTTCCATCTTCTTGTTCACTTGTCACTGAAAACTTGACTTCACTATGTTTAGAATTCACTTCCCATAAGGTAGTTACTTTTGCCCACCTCTGTATACCAAGTGCTTGAACTTACTAGCTGGCAGTAATTCTAAAACGCAACTAGGGCTTTTAGAGAGACATGGATGTTGGAGCAAAAGGCCGGAGGCTGGAGGACTGGAGAAGAGCTTAGGCTAAAGCCTGACACAGACATAGACACAGAGAAAGAGCATGGATAAAGAAATTCCTAAGTGACACAGGCTGAGCTCTCTGGATTTAAAGCTAGCCCTTGAGTATGGTAGTGTGATATGCTGGAAAATGGCAAGTCCTAATATGTGGAGCCCATATAAATGCCACCTTATTTGGAAAAGAGCCAGGAAAGAGAACTTCCTAAAGATAACTAATCACCTGCTATTCTACAGAGTCCATGCACTTTGAAGTTGTTATGAACTTTAGGGTCTTGAGATAAGGAGATGATCCTAGTTATGCAGAAGAGCCCTAAATGCCATCACCAGTGTCCTCCTGAGATAGTCAGAGGAAATTTAAGCATACACACACACACACACACACACACACACACACACACACACACGAGAAGGTTATGTGTAGAGGGAGCAGAGAGATTCGAAGACACTGACCTTGAAGACTGGTGTGGTGGAGCCAGATGTCAAAGTATGGTGGCAGTCACCACAAACTGAAGACGAAAACAAAAGACTACACTGGAGTCTTCAGATGGAGTACACTCTTGCTCACCCCTGAAGTTCAGTGTAGTAATACTATTTTGGACATTTGGCCTCCCAAACTTTAAGAGACTAAATTTATATTACTTTGAGATACCAAATGTATTAGACACATTCTTCCTGCTGGGAAAAAGAAGGAGAATTTATTTTGGCTCAGAGTTTCAGTGGTTCATAACATCTGCAGAACAGCATGGTGGAGGAAACATAGCAGTAAGCAGAAAGAGAAACGATGAGCTAGGAATGAGAATAAATCCTTCCCCAATACATCCCCAGTGTGCTGTCCCTTTTAGACAGTCTCCAACTCTAAATATGAGACTTTGAGAGGGAATTTCAGATCTAAACTATAATACCAGATTTGTGGTAATTTGATACAGCAGCCATGGGCACTAAGACAGGCCACTTAATGCAAGTGTAATAGCAGGAAAAGGGTAAAGGAGATTAAGATTCCTTTACCAAATCACAGAGGCTCCAAAGCTATTTCTTTGGGATGTGAGGCAAAGTAGGTTTTGAAATGGCACAAATACCTGTATGTCACTGTCTAAAGAAATTTACATTCAGGAAGGCAATGTAAGATACATATACATTGACAAACTGAGGCTGGTTTCAGGACCGGGGCCAGCCAGAGTCAGGTACTCAGCTTAGGGCCCTTCCTTCCTGGTCATTTTCCACAGATCTCTGCTTTCCTTATGATTTTGTGATTTGTTGACATGTTTTCATCTCCTAGTTGTGAGAGTAGCATGATAGAGTAAGGTAAATAATGCTCTTTTCTCCTGCAACAGTTTTTAAGCTGAGTACAGAAATACAGTTTGTTGATCCAGAGCAAAAATTTTAAACAGAACAATCATAAAACCTCCTCTCACAAAATCAGTAATGAGTCCCTGGCAGTCAGAATGCAAGCACAGATGGCCACACACAGGAGTGGCTCTGCCCAGTGGCCACTGCAAGGTTCTAACCAGCACAAATGTGACATCCAGGGCTCAGGTTTTCTTGGTCAGCTGATGATCATTTCTATAGTAAATTCTCCTGACTTCTACATTGTCATACTTAAGGGGAAAAAGTTCATCTTTTTCTCCAATTATGCTCTTGCATTGAAAACACAATTTCTTCCAAATTATTTGAAGAATATACTTCAGGTAAGAGATCAAAGAATAAGCAATTTGACAAGTCTTTCTAAAGGTTTGCCATTTGGAAGCATTTTATATTTCTATTTAAGCTATTTTTCCCCCTCTGTTGGCATCTGTCTCCCAAGATCTAGTTTCTGTGGGACTATTTTTCTTCATGGTCTAGATGCCAAGGCCTGCATCTAGCCATCATTAAAGATCAACAAAATTCGCAGGTCAAACATGAATTGACTCAGTTCAAATCTAAAGTGAAAGATGCACCCTTCAGAAAGAGATATATTGTTGATTCAGTGATGCCTTCTGAACCGCCAAAATAAAATGTTTTCCCTTCTTTGTTTCCATACCCAAGGTAATGTGAACACACACACACACACACACACACACACAAATATACATACATACATATATACACTCATACATTTATGCATACACACATTTATGTTTAAAATGAATGGTCTCTGTATTTACACACATACACACACACACACACACACACAAATATACATACATACATATATACACTCATACATTTATGCATACACACATTTATGTTTAAAATGAATGGTTTCTGTATTTAAGTCATTACTTGGCCCCAACTGGTTATTTTTATTGAAATCTCACTTTTAAAAATTTAGTATACTCTCATGCTGTGTACATATTTATTTAATTCAGGATAAGAGCTTTCCATAGCATGTTTCAGGACACAGTAAGCCTGTCAAGAAAGAAATTCTTTGGAATTTATTTATTTGTGTCCATATTTGTTTATTTAACTCATCTAAATAAAATGACTAAAACCGTTAGTGAAGCAACAATTAAAAAATCAAGTAAAGTGCTCCTATTATGCAGTTCATTTACATTGAAAGAGATAAAGCTGTAACTCAGCTAGATATTTCAACTTCTAAAAATGATAAATACACACTTGCAGTTAAAATTTCTAAAAATGCATTCTCAAGTAAGATGTGATAAGCTAAATGGATTCTATAAAATATCCAAACACAATGGTTAACTTTTAAAAAGTTCTTCTTATTTGTGATCATATTTCAGCTTCCCCAAGTAGGGAGAAGAGGGTGTGAATATTACCTCCCAAGTGTTCTGTGAGGAGGTAGGAGTTCAGAGACATTTGATACTATGTGCTAGGGGGAAAAGGATGGAGAAGAAAGTAGCAATTTTTAACCATCCACTATTTTCCAAGCCCTTTCTGCACTGTCATATCATTTAAAACCATCAGTAACCCTGATAGTTTAATACTCATTGTATGGATGAGGACACTAAAGCCATCATAATTTTCTAAGGTCACTTAGCTATAATTAATTGAGCCTGGATTTGAGCACAGATTTATCTTCTGGGAAACCTTGCCATCCTACTACACCGCCCTGCTTCCCAGAATCTCAGAATGAGCAAGGTTCAGGAGAAACAACCCGCTCTCAAATTTAAAATATTTCTCTCATTGACATACAGTGAAAATTTGTAAACAAGCAGAAAACTCTGATTCCAAAACTAAGTCATGAGTGCAAATTCACAAAGTAATTAAAGAAATGAAATTTATCTGCTTTTTAATGTTTAAATAATAAATGTTCATTTACTTTTGCACTCTTAGCCCAGGAATTCGTTCCCTTGAATATACACTGCAAGCTGCAACATCTTCCTTGTCACCTTATTTCCATGTTGTCTGAAAAGTTCATACTCCACATTCAGAGCTGTCCCTTCACCTCCCAAAAGGATTTCATGTGCAAGGCTCAATCTTTTCTTATTTCTCAGACATTTTTCCTCTTGTCATGTTTTTGCTCTTCCTTAAAGGACTTTTTAAGAGGAGTTCTAAAAATATTTAATAAAAGCCCCTGATTATTTCAACCAAAGAAAAATTATGCAGCCAGTGACTTTCAGGATAAGCGCCTTCCATAGCATGTTTTAGGAAAGAGTAAGCCTAAAGAAATTCTTTGGAATTAAAGTGTATCTGACTGCAGAAAGAGGTTATTTAAGTCTCTTCTCCCTGTTGTTCTTCTGGACTTTGGTTTTGATCAAAGCAAAACTCTGCCAGGTGACAACTGTGATAGCACCCCCTATATCCAAAGTACTAAATAAATATCTGATAAAGATTCATTCAACTCTGGCAGTTTAATACAGAAAAGAACGGCACACAGTTTAAATCAAGGTTTCCCAGCCTCAGCACTATGGATAGTTTGGGCTGGATAATTTGTTTTAGGGACTATTTTGTGCATGGTAAGAGGTTTAGCAGCACTTATGGCCTTGATCTATTAGACAGTAGTTCTGTCTTCCATAATTTCCACTGTGACAACCAAAAATGTCAGTAGACAGTGCCAAATACCTCTGGTGGTGGTGACAGAGAAAATGGGAATCTCCATTGGCTGAGACCTTGTGGTCTGAATAAAAGGAGTGGGATCACTGAGATGCAGGGAAACCTATGAAAAAGGAAGAGGACTAACCATGTGTTTGGGGAACCAGAACCCAAGAAAATATGAGTTTGGAGTAATAGGATGCAGTCAAAATATGAATGCATGCTATATACAAGACAAGGAGGGAAAGACAGCTTATATTATATTGTAATGATGATAATTACACAATATAGAATATAACTGAATTTTTCACTTGAATTATCTTGCATTATAATGGTTTTAAGGAAAAGATTAGTGTAAAGAAAAATAATTATGAAAGCTGATTTTTAATGGAAATTACTATAATGAGAAAGATATTGGTAGATTCAGATATAAACTTTTAACTTATCTGAGTAATGAGCTTAGGGAGAATAAAATGAGATACTTCATTGATAGTTAAAACTGCCAAGGCAGACACTGCCATAAAAGGATCAAGTGCGAGTACAGAAAAGAGTCAGATGTTCACCACCTCTCCTACTTTATCTTAGTGTGAGATAAAAATATATTGTTACCATAATAAACTTTTCTAGGACAACTACCATAAACCCTTCAACAAGGTTCTCAAACACAGATACACACACACACACACACACACACACACACTATTATGTAAAACTCAAACTAAGCAGTTCAGAAAAATTTCAAAACAGTCTATTTAGTTGCTACCAAGGATACTAGCAGAGTAGTTTAAAACCCTAGCATCAAATGAAAGTAATCAGGGAGCTCTCAAAAATCACTGATGTCTTTTTTTACCCACAAGGCATTCTGTGTCTTCAGTCAGGCCTGGACACTGATAACTTTTTAAAGCTCTTCAAATCCTGATACAGTGAGACTCAACCATGTAGCCCCAGTCCCCAGGACTTTTGCATAATTGGAAAGAGATTGACTCATATTTAGTAATTAACAAGCAATATAGACAATGTATGATTAATTGTCCCATTGTGTGTTAGGTTATTATAGAAAATATTATTCAATGATACTTGTTTACTACTAATATAAACTTTATTCAAGACTACCATGCTAGGTATAGAGAGCATTGCAGTACTATTCTGCAGTGAGAAAGAAACTGATTGCAACTCCAAGTACAATATGAACAAGAGAGAATTTGTACCTGAGAACAGGTTTGGGTCATCGGATGGGAAATTACTAAGAGAAAGAAGGGGGAAGGGAGAATTTGGGCTAACCCTATCTAACAGAATTCCTGCTGAAGACAAGCCAGGGTGATGAGACATCACCCAGGAAAGGTGTCAAGCAAGGAAGCCAAAAAGGTATCAACGGTTAAAGTTCTTGCCAAACTGACTTACCCAATTGCTGCTAAACTGTACTTTACAAGGAAACATATAGATGGGCCTGGGAGAAAATTCAGGAACCTGACTGAAGTTTAATTAGGCAGAAAATCTTAGTTACTGTCATTAACATTCTGGTAAGAGAGAGATCAGTGCCACAAACAGAAAAGGTCAGGTTGGGTTACTGTCAATTCTGATTAAACCAAAAAACTTGTGTTATTGTGGAATAACATAGCATAAGCACATGTAAAAGGTCCTCGGAGGCATTAGAGAAAACTTCAAAAAGAGAAAACAAGAAGGACCATTATCACTTTGTGATGATATAGCTGAAAACCCTGTAGCAAGTAACTAGATAAATTAGGCTTTTGGTCATCTCAGATTAAGACTTTTCCAGAATGACATTTATATAATCAGTATTGTGCCTAGCCTCCATTGGAAATGTCAGAGGTAAGATAAAGTAATTGGATTAATACAGTGGGCATTTATTTGCTTTCACATTATACTGTCCCAGCACTAGCTTTTTGTTCCTACATGACAGCCAGATATTAAAGACTAAGACAAAATACATAATCTTAATTACTTATGAACTGAACAGTACAATACGATTGAGGAAGAGCTCTCTTTGAGTATTTTAACTTGAAATTAGAAGTATGATAATCAAAAAGTTCTACTCAAGTAAATCTGATATTTAATAAACAAAAATAGTACAAAGTTTTATCTTCAGAATTACCAAAAATCAATGCTATCTTTTTTTCATTTTAAAGAGAATAAAACAAAAGAGGGCAGAACAAAGCATATCAGAACAGAACAACATAAGCAACATAGCACTTTACGATAAGACAACCGGACATTAACAGTAGCTATCAGAATATATCTTTCTCTGCTATAGTTGAGCATAGTTTCAAATACAATAATATCAAACATAACACAATAGTATAAACCATTCAAGAGAATGAAAGAATTACAGGACATTCTGAACCGAATAACAGAGAATGATCAATGGCTACTATAATATCTCATTTTCAATAAAGATTTTGTTTATACTATCACATATATTAAAATCCCAATAAGACACAACATGATAGAACCAATGGTAATAGCAGAGTAGAAGCATGGTAGGACTTCTAAGGAAGATATTAAATCAGCAATGGCTGCCAGAATGTTTTGTTTTTTTCAAAACAGCTGTTCATAACATCACTCATAATAAAGTCAAACAAAACAGAATAAAACCATTCCAACTGATGAATGAAAACATTGAAAGTCTTCAAAGTAATGAAATGGGAAATCATGATTACCATAAAACCTTATATACTCTTACCAACTCTCATACTAGGGAGACTATACGGTATTTACACATGTGATTTTGGTTTATTTCACTTATGAGTATGGTTTCAAATTGTGTCCATTTATTTATAAATATCTCAATGTGATCATTCTTTATAGCTGAGTAGTACTCCATTGTATAAAAACACCACAACTTTTTTATCCATTCCTCAGTTGATGGGCACTTAGGTTGTTTCCAAGATCTGGCTACTACAAATTGTGCTGCTATAAACATGGGTGCACATATATCACTGTGGTATAATGTTTTCAGTTCTTCTGGGAATATGCCTAGAAGCAGAATAGCTGGGTCAAATGGGACTTCCAAACTCAGCTTTTTGAGGAATCTCCAGACTGACCTCCGCAGTGGTTGCACCAGTCTGTACTCCCACCCACAGTGCAGAAGAGTTCCTTTTTCTCCACAGCCTCTCTAGCATTTGTTGTTGGTAGTTTTTTTTTTTATCCTGGCCATTCTTTCTGGGGTGAGATGGAATCTCAGTGTGGTTTAACTTGCATTTCTCTCATGACTAATGATGATGAACATTTTTTTCATGTATTTATTTGCCATTCGTATTTCTTCATCTGAGAACTGTGTATTCATTTCAGATGCCCATTTTTGGATTGGGTCTTTGAATTTTGAGGGTCTGATTTTTTTATAAGTTCCAGACAGAAGTCCTTTGTCTGAGGGACAATCCATTAAGAATTTTTTCCCAATTTGTGGGTTTCCTTTTCACTCTGCTGAAAATCTCTTTCGACATGGGACCTCTTTATGATCCCAGTTATTGATTCTAGGAAGTATTTCCCGTGTGGATTGATTCTTGTTCATGAGAGGGATGCTGTCCGTGGACACAAAGGTGAATTCAGCCTACACCTTGGTTTATTTATTTATTTGTCTTCTGTGTTGGGAAAGTTTGCATGATAATAGGGAAGAAAGAAAAGAGAAGACTGCCATTTTTGAAAGCAGTTCTTGTTACTAGTGGGCAACATCCTGGCACCCTGAATCAATCATTCACAGATAATTGGCTTATATTTGTTTGCCCTCAAGAATATTAATTTAGCCAGCAGTTTAATTTAAGAACAACTTAAGAATATTGATTTAGACAACAGTTTCTACTGTTCAACTTGTTAAAAACAGGTAACAAGAAACTGCCTTATTTATGTTTCTTCATTTTCCACTCTTTTCTTATTAAAGAAAACATGAAATTATTAACAATTAGACTGCAGAAGATAGGAAAACAAAAATGAGGACAGTGTTCCTGACTGATCATTTTTTTAAATACAAGGTATAATTGAAATATATGGTGAATGTTTACATTTTTAAAATATTTTACAATAAAAGATACATTGCCATTTACCATCCCCATGAATACTCCTCCTCTCTTCAACTATATTTATGCCATTATTCTGGCCACTTTCTGAAGCAGTAAAAGAACTTCTTTTCTATGAGTATCTTTAGTTGCACTGTCATGGCTGCCTCAAAGTCTTGAATTAACCGAAAGCACTTATCTTTCCTGGTCATGTTGACTTTAGGTAAGACCTATACATCACATAGTGCCAGATCTAGTGAATAAGATAAATGAAGACACAATATATAATTTTTATAAGTCTGCCTTTCTATTGAATGGCATTCATTGTACAGTGACACTTCAGTTCACAAACATTTTTGTTTGTGAACAATTTGATTTGCAAACAATCAAAATTTTGACACTTGGCAAAACTTTGTTTTCATTTGTGGACTCTGCATTGGTTGACCAACACAGCTGCAGCCATCTTTCCTGCATGAACAAAAACGTGGCTATCTATTCCAGAATTGTGGAATAAATTAAACCCCAGGTACACTGTACTTTTCAGCATATTCAGGAAGATACTAATGAAAGAGAATTTCCATAACTATTTCAGAAAGTGACACGAACAATGGGACATGTGTTTGAAGTGAGAAGGAATGTTTTGAGGAGGATTAATGACAATGTGTCTTAGTAATTACACCTTGTAATAAAATTAGGTACAGTGTATTAGTACCTGATTAACATTGAAATAGAAAAATATTTTATTTAAAGCCAGGAAACCTAGAGATTAATTGGATTCTTTTAATACCAACAGTCAAAATAACAATATATTGTAATAAATGATTGAGTTCTATAGTGTAGTATCATGCTCTGTAGTATTCACTTCACATAAATTGACACTTTATTAATTCCATAGTAGCCATATGAAGTTGATATTGTTACACTCATTTAACAACTGAAGAAATGAGACTTCCATTTGCTTCAAGTTGCATGCCAGGTACCTGGAGTTCAGTTTTCTTGACAGAAAAAGAGGACATGTATATTGTTTTTCATTCAAAAGCATGTCTGTTTAACAGCTACTTATGTCATGTGTTCTGCTGGACCTTGGGGCTTTGACTGAACAAGGTAGGATGGCCCTGACAGTAGAACAGGCCCTGGCAAGTAGAGTGTTTCCAAGAACCTCCCAGCTCTGCAATCTGTGGCTCTCACCTACTTTCTCTCTGCAGTGGTTAAATAAATGCATGTGTACTTTTGGTGATCTTTTCCCATGTCCATGTCTGCCTGCAGGTGGTGGGCAGGGGAGTGGGAAGCATGTTCAAAAACATGTGGGCCCTATGGAGAGAAGAGGCGAACAGTGCTGTGCATCCAGACCATGGCCTCCGATGAGCAAGCTCTCCCGGCTACAGACTGTCAGCACCTGCTGAAGCCCAAGTCCCTCAGTTCCTGTAACAGAGATATTCTGTGTCCATCAGACTGGACAGTGGGCAACTGGAGTGAGGTGAGCTCAAGACTTGTGAGGAGAACTGGCATTGTGCATATTTCATTAGCCCTTTACCAATTCCTCTAATTCAAAGTGACTAAGATAAAGTTGCATAATAGATAACAGATAACACCTCTGGTCTATTTTCTGCATTTCTCAGTGCTCAAAATCTTCTCTTCTATTCTTATAGTATCTTTCTTGCACCTGTCCAGCAGTGAGCTATCCACAGAAATAAAGTGGATTTCCACTGCTATAGACTCATGGCAGCCAATTGCTAAATTGACAGAATTTTTGCTGGCCCATTGTTAAGCCATTGGTAACACACCAAGAACCCTCCTTCCACCTCAAGAACCAGTTTGTTAAACATTTACCATCATTATAGTTATATCATTGCTGTTGACTAAAATCAAAGAAGTGTTTCTTTACTGGTGGAATGATGAAGAATATACTTAAGACTCAGAAAAGCTCATTTGTCTATTTAGCATATATTTAGGGCATATATTATTAACTATGTAAATTAGAATAAGCATTGATTTTTCCCAAAATTAATTTGATCCAATTTTCTGCGTATAATTAGAAATGAGAAGGCTAGAAGGTTCTGAGAAGCTCATTGGCTTTAATCTTCTATGGGTCAATACTGAACCTGGGTCTATCAGGTTTTTTGTGTTCCCAGAGTGATTAAGGAAAGTAAAGCTCTTCTTTCACCAAAATGCCTCAAGTCTCCAGTGAGCTAATCTCTGTTTCCTTTTATGCATTTCAGTCAATGATGTAGGAATGACTAGAAAATAAATGATCTTTAAATATACACAGGCCAGAATTTTGATACAAATGCTCCTTCCATCTTTTGGGTTTCCTTGAGAAGCCACATTTCCTCCGTAATCATGCTGGTGTTGATGAGCAAATTACAGAAACCTATCTGAGACTTACATTCAGGGAAAAGGAAAGATGTTTGATTGCTACAAAAAAGACAATTAACTAATGAATACATGAATAATATGATAGTATATTGGGATAAAACCGTTGGGTTTAAAAGTGCTCATTGAATATAAATAAAGGAGATTGCTTTGTATGTATTGCTTATGAAGGTTTTCTAAAAGTATTTCTTAAAGAAGAATTCTAAAATTCGTATAAGCAAAGCTATCCTCTCTGAAGATAACAATATGAAGTCAGTGTACTCATTTGAAAATAGCAGCTTGATAACTTTATTTCTAAAGACTGTTTGGTTAGCTCAGAATCACAAGTTAGTTAACTAACTAGCTTTTAATTCTGTACCGGATGCTCTCTTGGGCATCTGGTGAAATTAAGGAAAAGAAAATATATGTCTGTCTTGTAAAATCATTCCATAAAATGGGAGAAATTAAATCAAAAAAAAGGAAAAAACAAAGAGGTATGCATGTAAAGAAAATATAACTATCAACCAATACAGGTACATGATGGATTTATGCACTGTTGCATGTGTCATATCGGCAGTAAACCAGAATATTTCCCTCTGCTCTTCATTAGAAGGAATAATAATAGCATACTGGTGGCCTGGCCTATTAGTCCACTGCCAACCTACACTCTTGTAAATTACAGTGTTGTCAAAATGAGGCTGAATGAGGGTACTGTGACTGATTCATTAAATCTGTTTACCAAAAATATGTTGACTTCATTCAAAACAGTTAATAATTCTTGTCATGTAGAATTTAGTAATTGCCAGAGGCTTATTGATTTCTCAAAGGACTGCAATTGCAGATTTGACTAAGGAGCTCTTCTTATTATGTTCCTATGTATGTGGAGCATAATAAACAGCCTTGACTGGAGAACAAGGGACCAAAAGTTGGCATAATGTGATAAGTACTTGTGTCAGTGGTTCCAAATCACAGCTGTAATCAACTGACAGCATATATGGAATCTCTAGTTGCTGGCTTTCACTTGACAGGAATGAGCAGAAAGGCTGAGCTGATGCCTTCATTCAGGAGACGCTATTGGGAGAAGTGCTTTTAGTTAAATCAGCATCAAGAGATTTACTAAATGGGTCTTTCTTTCTTCTCTCTGCTGTCATGCTGATAACCCTTTAATAAGCTTTACTAGAATATTGTGAAATGTACTTGACAATCCCACCATGCCTAGCTGCTATTTGTAAAATAGATGATGTAGTCATTCTTAACGCAAAGTACTTATTGTCTGAATTTTGCCTTGGTACCAATATTATTTGAAGCAGGGTAGTGCTTTGGCTATACCTAATCCTGTGTTCTGTGCTGAGTCATTTGGGTCACCCTGGATGAGCCTGAAATTGTAAGGTAACTGGGCCACAAGATCTGAGAACTTGCCAGCCCCCTAGATATGTGGGGCAGAGGAGCTCCCAGGCTTCCTGTAGGCAATTGTGGCTGTGTTGCAGTACCTTGGGAATGAGAGGCCTTGTGCTTCTGTTCCTTTTATCTGTCCTTCTAGCCCATGAGGAAGCATGGGATGCAAACTGACTTTCTTTTTTTTTTTTTTAATTTAAAGAGAAGTAGAAAGGAAAAAAATCCAAACAAAACAGAAAGAGGGTAGCAACAATACAGAATTCCGAAGGGGAAAGAAAAAAAAAAGAAAGAAAAGAACAACAACCACAACAACAACAAAAAAAAACCAAAAACAAAAACACTAAGAAATCACCACTTGATAAGTTACATACTGTCTCGTTGGAAATAGTTATTCAAGTTACAAAGTTAAAACATACAAAGTACACATTCAAACAATGAGCCTGTTAATGGTTCTGCTCAACATTCTAACAAAAACAGTAATATGGACATCTATCTTACACACTTAAACACACATACAGTTATATCCTTTAGAGCACTTTCTTTTCCTCTTTTTTACAGTAGCAATTACACATTTTGGGTTTCATTACTCCTATAGTTCTTATTACTTTTTACACTAGAGAAACAATGTGATATTTATAAACATGAATCTTTTTTATTTCACTAATGAGGATAGTCTCAAGTTGTCCCCATTTCCCTATGAAGGCCTCAAGATCATCCTTTTTTATAGCTGAGTAATATTCCATTGTATAAAACTACCATATTTTTTTCATCCACTCTGCAGTTGATGGGCATCTTGGTTGTTTCCAAGATTTAGCTATTACAAATTTTGCTGCTATGAACATGGGTGCACATATATCACTGTGATACGAACTTTTCAGGTTTTTTTGGGAAAATACCTAGGAGGGGAATAGCTGGGTTGAATGGCTCCCAGCACAAGGTCATTGCCAAGCACAAGACCTAGGAGACTGCACCTAGGGCCAGCAGCTCCACTTAGCCTTCGGATATGCCAACCCAAGTGTAGCATTTTTGTTCAGGAAACGTTGAACAGTGGGGTTAAAAGCATGGTCTTTCAAGTCCTTCAGCTGGGATTTGAACCTCACCTCTGTCATGTGCCATTTGTATGGCTTCGAACAAGTCACTTAACTTACCTGGGCTCCAATTTTCTTATCTGTAAAATAGGCGTGATGGTGTTATAAGGATTAAATGAGCTCACATGTACAAAATGTTTAAGATAATTTTAAGACTTTCAATGGATGTTAGCTCACTATTGGTCACTTCAACTGTTAGGTCAGCTTAGCATCTACAGGCCTCCCCAAGGACAGCCTTCAACATTCTGGCTGCTATGTGGCCATAGGGACATCCGTCATACGGTGTTGTTTGTTACATTGTTATTCTATGCACCTTTTTCACAAGACTGTATTTTGAGGGTAAGGCCAGGTCATTTGTGCTTATAGCCCTATCACCTAGTATAGTACCTTGCCAAAATAAAGCCAAAATTGGAGATCAGTGGAAGCCATTGAATTCATCTCTTTACAGATTTAATTCTGAGCTCAGCAGTGGCCCAACCAGGGTCCCAAATGGCTCATTTCTGAGATCAGTGACCTAGTCTCATTGTTAGGGTTGCCTGTGAGTGGCAAAGAAGGTCCAGAGAGCACCACGATAGGCCCATAAAATGTTTCACCATGTAGTTAGAGTACCAGAAAAAAATAGTGTAGAAGTTACAGCTGATGGACTCCCATTTTTCCTTAAGGTGCTAGAGAAATGAATGATGTAGAGAAACCTGTGCAGTGACCAAACCCTTTCATGGCAAAGGCAACTTTGCAGGTGTGAAAAAAAAATATCTGAGAACTGATAACCTCCTAGATTTCTACGGAATGACCTCCCTTTGCCAACCAAGATGGGAAGAAGGAGAGGCAAATTCCTGAGCTGTCCTCTATGAAGACTTCTCCACCAACCCAAGAAATGAGGAAAGGTGTGCTTAGGCATGCCAGGTTGACAAGCAACCTTGACCAACAGGGATCAGAAGGGGGATTTCTCTTCCCAAGAAAGGCATCCCTGCCCCCTGAGACTATCCACCACTGATCCCACCAGCAAGCCTAGTGTCCTACTCTAGACATTTTACCTGTAATCTCAAGTTTCACTAAGAATCTTATCCTGGTTTTGGTGGCTTGGGGGCTAAGAAAGAGGGACTCTATTTGTTGTAAACAAAAGCAAAGTATCAAAGTTTCTGGAGCTCTGTTTTTAGCTAAGTATACCACTTCAGAGTCAGGTAGCCAATCCAGTAGTGAAAGGTACCCCCACCCAGAACATGGCTCCCTGGGGCCAAATCTTCAACCACTTGTAGATGGTGGTTACCATTAGTTTTCTCCTGGTTGTTTTACCCCCACATTCTCACATATTTATTTGGCCTTCTCCCCCACTGACTGCCAGGTAATCAGAGGTGCTATTTGGCTTGATTTGATTTGCATATGCATATGGAAAATGAGACTTCCAGAAGCCAGATTGTGTGTGTTTGTTTTTATACAACTTCTCTTTCCAAAATTGTCTCAGGCACTTTACAATAAAAGGACTTGAATGCTATAGTAGTAAAGTAGAAGTCAAGGGCAGGTCTGGGAGCAGAGATTGAGATCTAAACATAATAGAGTTGCTGTGATTAAGCTTGCAATTTAAGCCAGTTCATCTAGGTAACTAGTGTGATAAGGCATCACAATGAGCTCCATAATTATTTCCGTTTGATAGATGGAAAAATACTTCTTCAAGAGACATCCTTACTATAATAAATTGCCAAAATTATGTGAAATTATCATTTAATAATGATTCCAAAAGTACAGTTAGAAAATAGTTTAGTCACCTGTTTTCTAGGGAGCCATCTTATCTTTTTCCATGAATAGATGGATGGATGAATGGATGGATGGATGGATGGACAGATGGATGAACACTGAATAGCTAATAAATGTGCCTGGATGTTTATATATCCTGGGTAAGAATGGAAGTGGAAAAAAGGCACAGAGAATGGGCTATATTCTAATCTGCACTTCATATACTCACACAGAGTCTTAGAAAAATGAATTTATCTCTCATGGGCTCAGTTTTCTGAACTGTAAACCTTTGTCAAATAGACTAATAGACCTAAAAGGATAGCAACTTTCATAGGCTTTGTAGCTCTGGAAATCTCTGTGTGCTCTTATACTAATGTTAACTCTCAGCCTTTCCTCATCTGTCAAGACTGGGTCATTATAAGGGTTTAATGAAATAATCCATATAAGAACTTAGCATACTGCCTGGCAAATAGTTGGTGTTCACTAATCAGTGACTTTATTGTCAGTCGAGACAAAGGCCCATTCTATCAGCGGTACTCAAAGCTCCCAAAATAATTGCTCTGTGGCTTCTTGCATGTTCATTTATCCCTCCCTTTACCCATGGCAATTTCATGCAGTGTCTTAGGGCTTGTCAGTTTTTTAAAGATCTACAAAAACGCTTGAGACTTAAAAGAAAAAATCTAATCTATTACTTCCATAAAAACAAAGTGTCTAGGATGCAGCAAAATAACAATAAATATTTAACTATATTAATATCTAGTTTATTGGATATGTATGTGTTTTTAATACCTTTTTGAGTATTAATAATGTGGCCCTACAAGTTTTAGCCCCATTTGACAGATAAAGAAAAGATGAAGCATATAGATGCTTAGAAATTTGTCCAAGATCATAAAACCATCAATGGTGGAACCAGGATTTCAATGAAATCAGCAGAGCTTCTACTCTGAGCACTACACTGTTCTCGAACTTCTGCAAAGTATAGCACCATTACAGCTGTTAGTATTCATAAAAAATGTAATATGTTTGGAAATAATTTATATCATCTTTACTTACTCTACGGGAATTCCAGACTATGCATATTGACTGTTGAGCTTTCAGAGACTCGAAAACCAAGTGAGTTACCCTCAAAATAATTTCAAAAGAAAAAGAGAAAAAAGCCTCTCAAGTGGTTTGAAAACACAGAAAAAATACATTCGCAACTAGTGGATGTGTTTGAACTTACCTGCTTGGATATGAGCTGGACCTTCCAAAAGCAGAGCTACTGAGTCTAGAAAGATCTTCAATCTACCTTTTCTACAACTAACTCAAAGGAACAAAACAATTAGATTGCTAAGAATCTGACTAATTGAAAGAATCTAAGTAAGAGCTGTTTGTGGGGGTGTTGGAGTACAGAGTGACTCAACGGACTAATGCCAATCCTTATAAATGAGCGCTCCTTGATTCTTTTGACAGAAGGTGGTCCAACAGACTCCAAAGTTGTATCTGTTGCCAACTGAGAAGCAAAAATAGACATGTGTGAAATCTCAGGGAAAATTCTGAAAACTGAAAGCAGAGAGAACAAGCAAGGATAGGAGATGTTTCTAAGTTTCTTACCCTCTGGCATCCCCATTTGACTTAAGATCTAGGAACTCCAGCGCAGCTGGCCCCTCATGATCTGACTGTGATCACCCCTGCGGTTGGCACGCACACTTGGAAGCACCAGCTTCTCAGTTCTTTTCAGACATCTGCAGCCTATGCTCTACCAGGCTTCCTGTGAACAGACATGTGTACTCTTGTTTGAAACAGCTACAAGAGTGGGTGCCATGTTGTTTCTCTTCATCATTTCTGATTTTTTTTAGTTGTTGAGGATACTAAATTAGTTTTCAAAGGCTACCCTAAAAAAGTACAAACTAGAAATTTCTTGGTCACATTTTCAGAAGCTAGAAATACAAGATCAACGTGTCAGCAGGGAGGGGATAATCATTTTAGAGCTGGTGGTTTTCAGGTAATCTTTGCTTTTTCATGGTTTGTGAAGGCATCACCATAGTCCCTGTCTTCATCTGGGCATGATGTTTTCTGTAAGTAAAAATTTCCCTTTTTTATAGGAAAAGCAGTCAGATTGGGTCAGGGCCTGTGCTAGTGATGGAATTTTAACTTGATTTCCTCTGTAAAGATCCTGTGTCCAAATAGGTTCACGTTCTGAGATAATGGGCATTGGGCCTTTGACACAGCTTTTCTGTGTGTAGGAGGAGGGGCAATTCAACCTGCATTAGGTATCTAAGTGTGTAACTTACTTTCAAACTGAATTTTAATAGAAATCCACTCTTTTATTTATAAATTCCTAAGACTATATATTAAATTCTGTACTTAGCCCTTGGATAGACTCTCTTACCACTGCAGTGTTGGACCAGTTATGAGCCCCATGCTCTCCACAGTGCTCCTGTGGTAGGTAGAGTTGACCAATTTAGCATATGACCTCTTTCCCAGCGGGTTATCCCAGAGGTCCTCATCCAGGAGTGGTAGCCAGGAAAGGCAATGTAACTCCCAGAAAGGACAGGAACAGATTGATAAACTGCTTTCCCTGTATGGGATTCAAAATTACAAAGAAGGGCATATGATAATCATAGCTGAAATTGTTTTTCAAGAATTCTCAAACATCAATTGAGATGAGTTCCAAGTGTGGTGCTGTGTACTGCATTTATTTCATCTGAAGGTCTTGACAGCTCCTAAGGTGATAAATACAGGGAAGATGTACTGAAAGAAGCACAAAGCTGAATACAAAGCAGTTCTGCTTGTTCTGACTTCGGAGAAAAAGCAACTTGCACAATTAGGTGCAATTTCCTTGGTACATAGCACCATGTTGGTGGACATATGTTCCAAGTGCCCAGGCTGTTTAGGAGATGTACTATGTATTCTGTAAGAGAAGAAGGAAGGAAGGAAGGAAGGAAAAGGAAAAGGAAAGGAAAGGAAAGGAAAGGAAAGGAAAGGAAAGGAAAGAAAGAAGAGAAAACAGTGGATGGAAGGGAAGGTACTAGAAAACAGACTCCTCTCAGACCCTAGGTCTCCATTAATGAAGTTTCAAGTTGCCATTTGGGAACAAGACCAATAGATGCAGATCATTTGCTTTTTCAAGAGAAGCTATGAATCTGGAATTTTATTAATGTGAAATTGCTAATTTTTAAAATTCTGACCAATAACTCAGTGTTTGCTTTTCGCTTGTTTATTGTTTTAAGGTTGAATAGGCCAAAGAATATATAGATAAGCCAAATGTATTCCTTGCACTGCACTTTGGAACTCCTGTTCAAGAGCAATCTTTTGTTTTAAAGTATCAAAATTTAATGTATTTTAACTAAAAAAATCAGCTGCATAGGTATTATTGCATAGTTCTTAAACTTTATATATGGGAAGACTGCACATGCATACATTAACCCTAGACAATCTGAATCTAAAAAATCCAGCAGTAAACTAGAGGAGTGCATGGACCTCAACAGTATCTTCCATACCTGTGCCTCTACCTGCTTCATCCCCTGTTCTCCTGTTGAGATGGTTCTCAGGGACAGCAAAAGTGAGCTTTTTGTTAGGGTTGCTATGAGTATCATCAGTGTCATTATTATAACAGCGATTATAATAGCTTCCAATGACTGTCTTGTATTTAGTATGCGTAGTTTGGCCATTGTCTTCCATAGCCCTCATATAAGCTTTGAAAGGTGGAAACTAATTTCTGTTACTTTCTAGACAAGGAAGTTGATCATCACTAAATCATAGAGAGTTAATAACAATGACAGATTGGGGAATTAAAGCTATTTATTACTGATTTTATAGTTCATTGCTTCCCTTATATACTGTACTTCAATGTAGTAGTAAAGGGCACATACTCATAAATTTATTCATTTTTAAAAATTTTCTTGAAGCTGTATTGTGAGTTCTCACATCCCCAAGGGCATTAGAAATATTTGAAGTCAGAATAAACAGAAAATATGGGGAGAAAAATAAAAGAAAAAGATTGAAGGAAGTCCTATTATGTTGCCATTTACTCTAATACATCTCAGAAAGAAAAATTGCAAGGGAGGTCACCTGGCACTTAAGAACCTGTGGCGTGACCCAGGGGCTCTCTATGATTCAATTCTCGACTGAACCCACCTGAAGCAACCAGCATGGAAATGTGTTCAGACATGTAAGGAAGATTATGTGGTTGTACTGACAAATTTTAACAAAGAGAAGAGTTGAGAATCTGAGAGGTTCAGGTTAGAGCACAACAGCGGAGAGAGACTTGTAATGACTAAACTGGATGTAGCAGGAAGTATCTTACTACACAAGAAGGGTAGCAATCTTGTGACAAACCAGGAAAATAAGTATCTTTCTGGGCTTCACGTGAGTTGTAGAAAGTGTGGGAAACATTATTTCCTCACGAATGTGCTCCAAAACCATTACTTGGTAGCTTCAATTTGGCAGCAAGTAAGTGTATTTCCTGGTACATGAACTGTAGTTCTCACCAAAAATTACTATTATCATTTCAAACTGAGTTTGGAAGGTCTGTCCTAGAATAAGCCATTTAACTGTTTTATTGACATGTTAGTCACAGCTTTGCAGGTTGAGTTCAGTCTGCAGCTGGCTGTTCTCTTGACTGTACCTTCCCTGTGCTCACAGGCATTTTTTTGCCTCTCAATGAAGCTGATTTCATAGAGTTATTATACATCAGTGAGTGATTATGCTTGATTGAAAAAAGAATAAAAAGGGAGCATTCTACATCAATATTATTTCTTATATAGAGGAAATTAGAAATAGGTCTGGAGAAGGCAAAGAATTTAAGCTAAAAAAAATGTGTATGTTCACTGGTAAGAATTTTCCCATTCTTTGTTGTTTCCAGGTAAAATGATCACTTATTATATATGTATAAATATGTGTCTTTAAGAACTGTCCTGATAAATCTGGGCTTAGTGGTGCATGCTTTTTATCCCAACACTGTAAGTTGCTGAAATAGGAGAATAGCAAGTTCAAGCCTAGCCTGGACAAGTTACTGACTTCTCAAGACCTTGTCTCAAATTTTTAAAAAATTTAAAAGGGCTGAGGATATAGCTCTGTGCAAAGACCCTGGGTTCAATCCCCAGTACCACAGGGGAAAAAAAAAGAAAAGAAAAGAAAAGAAAAGAAAAGAAAAGAAATAAAATTTTGGACACGTGAATAAGGAGATTCCTTCGATAGCCACTTGTCCAGAATATTATACTGTGTACTGGCAGGGAAGATTTATTATGTACACTAAATCTGACTCTTACTCTGAGAGTGACTTGCAGCCTTTCATTCAAGCCCCTAACCTTTGGGCTTCCCTCTTTAGAAGGTGAAATAATAATTCCTTCCTCATAAACCCCATAGAGCTAATGCAATCACTGCATAGAGTAAAGACTTGAAGCCCTTGGGAATCCACTGAGTACTATGCAGTTGCGTCCTTAAGAAACCTGTCTTGAGGTCAGACATACAAGACATAAAAATGTAAAACAGCCAGTGTTGGTCACTGAGTGGTCCATGTTTAAATGGCAGGTGTTTAATGATTGATTTAAAGTGTCACTCAAAATGAAAGCTAAAAATACACCAGTGTGATAAAAGTATGGGTTATTCAAAACATTTAAACTACGTGGCAACTACATATGACTTGCAGCTGCTGGACAGATGCAATGAACATTTTTATGTCATGAATTCTGGAGAAGGACTATTCTATCATAATTCCTCCAAAGCAGTCTAGCTGCCTGTGCTGGGCTGTGGCCTGAATGTGAAGGGAAGAGAGGGAGACAAGCCACTAACATGATGTATATATTAGCACCATGCTAAGGAAAAGCGTATATCCCACCTTTGATTAACCATTCATATCTAAACTTCAGAAAAGGTCTTGCATCTATGAATATGTGTGAGTGTGGTGATTGTCAAACTTTTAGTTACATTCTGACTGCCATAGGCAAGTGATTACGATACTCAAGAGAAACTAAATGAATTATAACATTTTCTAAGTAGAATGAAAAAGATTCTTTATAACTATCTTAATAGATTCCTAGACTATGTAAACATTTCACATTATTTTAATAATGTCACTACCTTAGAAAAGCAACAGTATTATTTATTATTCCTAAAGCAATTGGGTGATTTGTTTAAATCATTGCACTCTTGTTGGATCCCACTACCCAATCTTGAAAGCCAAAGAGACTTCGGTTTGACTACATCATGGTTTATGTTTTCAGTTTGTGAAGAGTAAGTGGGTGGTCCTGAGCTCCAGCTTGTCCTGTAGAGATATAAATTTTCATGGAAAACTAAGAGTGCTGAAATTAGACGTAGAGATAAAAGACAATGTTAACTGTTTGTCCAGCTGGCATTGGGCCTGTCCTGATCAGCTATAAACCTGGCCAGGAGAATAAAAGCAACTTTCCCTGCTAGACTAACAGCTGTCTCTCTTTCCCAGTGCTCTGTTTCCTGTGGTGGTGGAGTGCGGATTCGCAATGTCACATGTGCCAAGAACCATGGTGAACCTTGTGATAAGACAAAGAAACCAAATAGCCGAGCTCTGTGTGGCCTTCAGCAATGCCCATCAAGTCGGAGAGTTCTGAAACCCAACAAAGCCACAGTTCCCAGTGGGAAAAATCTACCAACATCTGGGAAAGACCCCCTAAGCCCCACCCCTTCACCTTCATCCCTGCCCACACTGCTGGCCACACCCACAGTGCCTGAGACTATGAACACAAGCACTCCAGCAATCAGCAGCCCCGGTCTCACTACAGCCTCCAAAAAGGAAGACTTGGATGGAGAATGGTGGCAAAATAGTTCAAGCCAAACTGAACTGGTCTCTGATGATCTCATTTCTACTGGAAGTACTTCTCAGCCCATCCTCACTTCCTGGTCTTTGGGCATCCAGCCCAATGACAAAAATGGTGCTAAATCAGATACTATTCCTACCTCAGATAGAGACATTGTACCTACAACAGGAAGTGGTCTTGACGTGTCATCTTCCAGCAATCCTGTGACTTGGCAGATAACTCCATACTACAATACCTTGACAAAAGATCCAGAAATGGAGACTCATAGTGGCTCAGGGGAAGGCAGTGATCAGGTTGAAAACAAAGATGAAAGCAACTCTGTAATATGGACCAAGATCAAAGTACCTGGAAATGATCCTCCAATGGAAAGAAGTACAGAAATCCCACTTGGACCTCCACCCACACCTCATGATGGGGATGGGTCTTTGTGGTATCCCTTCAGCACAGTGATGGAAGGATCACTACCTAGTCAAAGGCCCAGTACTCTTACAGATGGGACACCCGGAACTGAGGAAATGGTCACTGAAAAGCCAAATAACACTTCATTCCCTGTCAAAGAAGAGCACCAGCCAACAGCCTCAGAAAAATCATCAAATGATAACCATCTAGAACTTCCAAACACGAATCAAACACAAGGCTCTGGACCAGTCCTGACTGAGGAAGATGCAACCAGTCTGATTGCTGAAGGCTTTTTACTGAATGCCTCCAATTACAAGCAGCTTGCTAAGGAACACAGCCCTGCATACTGGATCGTTGGAAACTGGAGTGAGGTAAGAGTCTGATTTCCTACCCCAGCTGGATTCTACACAAAAAAACTCTAGAAATGTTGTATTCTTTTACAAACTCTAAAGTGAATGCTCATCAAAGTGTAGCCTAATGTAGAAAAAGTGAAGCAATCAGGTATATGCTAACATCTCAAATGAAAGGAAGAAAAACAGCACACATAATAAAGGGAAAAGAATATATATAGTGAGATGCACTAAAACAAATCTTGATTGAGTGAGGAGACCTGGGTCAGTCAGCTGTGGGATTATGGAGAATTCATGTTTCTGCTTTTTATCTAAAAATGACAAGGCCAGTGTAGAAGAGAATGATAGAGCTAGAGCAGATCATCTCTACTGCTCCTTGGGGCTATAAAACTACAATGATCCTATGATGAAGCACAAGTGAAAGGTCTAATTTCACATTTTAAGCAGAAAGCTAATAATGAGACTTGGTTTAAAGCCTGTGAAATAGGATTGGGGGTATAATCGGTGGTGAAGTGTTTGCCTAGCATACATGAAGCCCTGAGGTCAGTCCCCAATACTAGAAAAAATAAAAACCAGTGAAATAACCACAAATACAATCTCTTTAGAAGAATTCTATCAGTTCACTGTATCGGTGATAGTTTCCTCTTTTGTCTGAGTATTTGGATTTTAAAAAATCTCTTTCATTCATTGAAAGAGTTGGAATGAAGAAAATAAATATGTGACAAAATGTTGACTCCCATTTTTGGGTTTCAGAAAATTCACTAGATATTTTTTCTATTTCTAGAACTAATGACACCAAAATTGTTTCTCACCTGTGTGAATTTCCAAGGCATAGTATATGAATTTGATAAAATAATGTGACAACTCAAAAGAGAATTTTTATGGCAAAGTAATCAACTGGTGAAATTATTCATCATTTTAATGACACTTTATGTCTCATTTCCCTGGCTAAAAAGACTTGAAATATTAGCAGGTAATATAAAAATAACAATTATAACAATGTATAAAGCATGTTAATTTTTAAACTACTGTCACATGTAGTCTTATATTTTTCCTTTTGAAATCTTAGAGAGTAGATAGTATCTTATTTATACTAATTTACAAATAGGGAAACTAAGATATTTAATGGTTAAGTGACTCATCTAAGAGCACACTTTTCAGTTAGATGATGAACTTTTAATATTGTACTCTCTCTAGTGAATTTTGGCACCAGCTGACAACTGTGTAGAATTTTTTTATGTAATTTAATCAGCTTTACTGGTCATAGAATTGATTATAGTAAGAATAAAAAGGTAAATTCAAACCCCCAAAATTTTGCCCCAAATGCTTTAAATATTTATATTTGAACTATCTTTACACATTGATTGATGATTTATTTCTAAAGTAATTTATCACATTTTCTACCAATGAGTAAACAATCTGATTATCTCTATTCACAAGAATTCAGCTTCAGGGATAAAAGAGATTTTCATGCTACAGCAATCTAATTTGCTGAAAAGAAACAAATCTCATGGTCCAGGCATTTTAGTCTTACTCCTTTCCTAATCAGTTCTAAAGAGCTCTCAGCAGTAGGAAGATGTTGACACTGAACATTTACAAAGCTTGCAGCATGCTTTATAAGCATGATTTTATGCTGACTAGCATGGCATTGCTTATTTAAACCTAAACACAACCATAGGAGATTGGTAATATTTTCCTTATGTTTAAAGGTAAATAAAGTAAGTATGAGAGAAGTTAAGTAGCCAGAATCATGTGCACTACGAGTGATGAAGCAGGGATTTGAAATCAGACAGATAGATAGACAGACATCAGAACCCAGGAGCACTTGCTTTAAAAACCAGGAAACACCACCATTCTCTGTGCCTTTGTTTCTTCTTTGGACCTATTACCTATAAAAGCAGTGCCAGTTATGTGGTGGCCTTGGATTAAAAGATGAGAAAATCTCGTACATAATTCACAAGAACATATTTTATAATAACATTGAGGACATCCATGATCACTTTTGAGGTCGCAGGAAAAATAGTCTCTATGATATCAACACATGGGTTTAGTCCAGAGCTAGATATTTGAAATAACATTAATGTGTGGAGGCTTTTTTTTTTAATGATATCTTTTCAAATAGCACTCCTTCAAAAACATGCTATTACCTTAAGGGGCATATACACAGGCTTTCTGTCTTCTTGCAGTCAAAGCAGTTTGGATAGTGTGTGGTTTTTGCAGACTGATTGGGTTTCATTGATAGAGTCTTTGGCATATCCAAGTGATAGCTAGCAGATGTCTGTGTATATCAGCCTGAGGTTCTTGAGAGAGTCAAGAACCATAGATAAAATACGGTAGATGTGAGCAGTGAGGGGAGGTTAGAACCTGGAAAGTAAGTGAAGTTACCAAATAACAAACCTGTAAGCTACAAAGAGCTGTGGGCCAGGGGTAGGACTCTGAAAAACACCCACACTTTAAGGAGCTAACTGGCAAAGAGAACCCATGAGAAAAAGTAGTAAGGAATAATCTAATATTTTAATACTTACACAAAGAAATATGATGTTGGTAATGTCTAGGAGAAAAAGGGACAGCAATGGACTCACTGAATTTGACAATCTGCAAGTCATAGGTGACTTTGAGGAGAACAATTTAAACTCTGAGATCCAGAGAAACAACAAATTGCAATTAAAACTGGGAGCTTTCAAAAGTCTATGACAGTCATCAGATAGAGTCCTATGTTAAGAGACCTTTCTTGCTCCATGAGCTAATACAAGTTTTTTTAAGTAGTTGTGGAATAACCCAGAAATTAGTTTTCTTTCTTATCCTCTCATTCTTTCATCCATCCTCAAATCCCAGAGAAGTTATGGAATTACTGAATTTAAATATGTTGCAATGATTTTTGTCTTGAGAATATTTAATATGTTAATTGATAAATGTTGATTATTGAAAATTACCACATCAAAAGTAAACCAAACCACAATAAAGTGCGCATCAACCTCCATGACTATTTGAGCCCAAAGGTTAATATATTTTGATTATAGTAAATGAAGATACAGATAATTAATTTTGTCTCAAATGTCATTAATCAACTTTACAGAAATAAAGTCTTAGTACATCATAGCTAAACAGAATGTTGACAACAGTGACGGGACCATTACACAGCTGTTAATGCTAACCAGTTTTCTCAACAAAAAAAAAAAACAGGAATTATCCCATTGCATAGTTTTTCAGAGTTGCAAAAATATCAAGAACCAGAGTTCAACATTTAGTGGGATTTCAAGATGAAATGTTTCATAAACAGAATTGCCAGAGAGAGTCAGTATGGAAGTTTTGGGTTTTGAGTTTCTCACTGCTCCTAATTTTTGTCACCACCTATTCTTGAAACGAGTTCTTTAGTTTGCCTCTTTATAATGGGCTACTTACCCTCAGGACCCCACATTTTAGAAACTCCAGAATCAACATTCATATCAATCTTGTCTGTCCTACTTAAAAATAAACTATTAATAGTTTTTCATGTCAGTGTCACCTCATCCTTTCTGTTATCTCCTCAATTTCCTGTTAGTTTAAGGCCCATTTGTGTCCAATGTTATGGTAGGAAGGATTTGGAAGTAAATAGGGATTTTTTTTCAGTTGGGAAAGGGGGCTGGAACCAGCATTCAAAGTCTGAGGACCAAAAATGATAAAGGAAGGTCCCTTATAAGAAAGAATTGTTCCATCTAAGATGCCATCAGTACCCCAGGTACTGAAAATGCAGGATCCCCAGTTCCTACTTTCACCTAGGACCACTACCCTTCCTACCTTACTAGTCTATATACTCACTCTTTCCCTTCTCAAGTCTTCCACACATGATTGCAAAAGATGTGTGGAAGCCTGCCAAGGCTGCCTTCCAAAAAGAATATTCTAATCATTCTAAAATTCTGCCTACAAGCAGGTCCAACATGTGTCAGACACACCTATGTTATAATAAAAATATTTTTAAACAATTTTGTTACTTTTGTACATTAAATATATCATTTATTTTATATTTAGGCCAAGACAATTCCTCTTCATTCAGTGCATCCCAGGCAAATGAAGCATATCTAACCCACAGGCCACAGGTTGGACTAGCCTGCATGCTTCCTCATTCCATATCAGATGAGATAAAATGCTCTCTAGCTTAGCATCCAATGGCCTTCACACCCTTATATCCAGCTTTCAAATCTTACTGCCTCAAACTTTGTATCATCCATCTTCTGCTTCAATAAATCTAAGCTGCTTAGTTTCCTTTAAACCTGTCCCTCTCCCCATCCAGTGCTGTTATTAATGCTGTTTCTTCTGCTGGGGATTTCTTCTTCTCCTCTACCCTTTCAAATCCTACTTATTTAGGATCAAGTTTTGAGCCCCCTGTTCCATAAATCTCTAGATCTCTAAGCCAGGAAGGCATATCTAAAGTTCATTAGGCTTTGTCTGGACTCTTTCTAAGACATGCGCCCACTTTCTGTCCTGCACTGCAAGTCTGCTCCCATTCTACATAGCATACTTCTTTTACTAATTGTGGTTTCAAAAATAAAACATTGGTGTAACACTAAATTAACACTACGAAGAGGCATAAAGCTTGAAACTGAACTTTCTGGATGTGAATCTTGACTCACTGCTAACTGTAGGTTCTTATTCTTTCTCAGTTTCCTTATCTGTAAAATGGGAGTGATGATAATTCCTGACTCATAAGATTATAAACTAAAAGGAATAACTGCTTGTACAGCACTTAGAAGAGTGTCAGTTGCATGGAAAGTACTCCAGAAGTGTTCGCTCTGATCTGTATTTACAAAACAGAAAACGTAGGTGCCTTGCAGGATACATAGGTAGGGCTTTTATTTTGGCAGGAATTCACCTCTCCTTGAATTGCTGTGTCATTCAGTCAGATCCCTTGGGTCAGTCAGTTAGATATAGGCTGTGCAATTCTGTAGAATGAAAGTGACAGCATGATTTTCCACAGCCTTTTGGAACAGTCATCACAGGATGCTGATATGATTCTAAGCATCAGTTCCACCTCTGAGCTCCCCAGCACCATGACCTGGTCAATCCATTCCTCTAAAGTCACTAACTGTGACAAAGACGAATAAAATAAAGCTGTTCTTCCACCTCTCCAGTGCTCTTTTCTTATCCTTTCTCCCACTTTCAATTTGAAACTAATTTAATGAATAAAAATCTCACTACGGTCCATGAGCTTCCTCCTCCCGGCTTTGCTTTGCACTGTTGTTTGTTGCCTAAATAGAAACTGTCAAAAGAATTAAACAGGTTTCTACTCATGAGTAGGACTAGACTCAGAGTTTCCTAGACAATGTGCATTTATTTGCAATATAAATGTGATACAACTACAGCCGTCACTTGAGATTTAATGAGACCATTGCTGGCCTGAAAATTTGCCTCAACAACTTTTCTGGATTTGGCCATCTTTTCCCTCCACATCATAATATGCAATTAACAGTATGGTGGCTATATGACATTCAGCATGGTTCCTAAACTGTTGTCTCCAATATCTGGAAGGTGGGGCCTGTAATCTTGTGCTCACAGGTGTGTGGTGTTTCATAGACAGAGCACTGACTGTGTGTGCTGCAGTGAAAATGGAGAGTCTCCTTAAGTCCTCACAAACCCCACTGAAGGAGGGAGCTCCTAGTGTTGTCATCTGTTTTACAGCCTTTGGAGAGTTCGGAAACAGCAAAAAATATATCACACTGTTAGAAACTGCAGAACTATAAATGTACCCTCGGATGGAAGATTTTACTGATCTCACTCAGGCTTGTCAGGCACCTGCTTTGGGGTCAGCAGAAGGCTGGCTATTCTGGAATGACCTGGGATAGGTTACCTGGGTTTGTTTCACATAAACTTTCATCTTCCAGCATTAGGTAGTTCAAGTTTAATCTCATGGTAAGGCAGAGATCGAAGGCTAGGATGGAAAGGAAGACATTTTGAGAAGTAGCACATCGTTCACTGCATCCTGTCAACTAAAACAAAAGCCAGCCTTAATTCAAGAGCTGAGAAAACAGACTTCAATTCTTGATAAGAGAAGCCACAAAGTCCCTTTACAAAGAAATAGATGAAAGGGAGTATGGATAGCAGGACCACTGGTACAGTCTGTGGTCAGTGCACTTCAGTTGTTATCATCTCAGCTATCTGGATGCATACTGTACAAAGGAGAAGCATGGGAGCTTATGAAAGACACAAATTCTAAAGAATTTTAAGGAAGATATGAGATCACCTCTATATAAATGAGCCTTTGGATAAGAAAATAACATAAGCTATTTCCACTTTTTCCTATGATTCCACATTCTGTGCATCTAAGGATTCAATTGTTATTCATATATGTATATATTAGGAGAAGAATCCAGCGCAAATAGAAATATGTTTGCCTTTAAAATGTATTCCTGGCATGAAGGCCAAGGGCGCTGCAGGCATATTGTCGTGTTTCATATCAGGGATGTCCAGAGCAGCTTTGAGACCCCAGCATCTGTCTGTTTCCTCATATCCAGCTAACACTGCAATGGTGTTATTTCACTAATTCCTTCCTGTATAATGTAGACTGGTGTCACTGTATGTAGGTAAAGAAAATAAAGTTTAGAGAGGTGACTTGTCCAAGGGGTAAGATAGGGTTTCTGCCTCCAGAATCAATCCTGTATTATTCTTCTATAACTATAACTATAACTATAACTATAACTATAACTATAACTATAACTATATATATGATATATATATGATATATATATATGATATATATATATGATATATATATATGATATATATATATATATGATATATATATATATATATATTACAAGAATTCACACCAAGTGAAACATGAAATTATATGGAGGATGAAGAGGCAGAAACCCCGTCTTACTGTGCTGGATTCTTCTCCTATATATAAAGTCAGGGATTCTCAACTCTACCACTTCCTAAACACAGCTAGGGGAAAATGTTTTGATACTATTGGTCCCTGGGCCCACACCCAGAGACTCAGACTGATTTGTGTGGGCATGAGTCTCAGCACTAATATCACTTGAACACTCTGTGGGCTGGTTTAGAAGCTGGAACACATAGCCCCTTCCTCCAGGGTCCCAGTGATGAAAACCGCCCTCAGTCTTGGTCTTGTCTCCTCCTTCCTGCAGTGCTCCACCACTTGTGGGCTGGGTGCCTACTGGAGAAGTGTGAAGTGTAGCACGCAGGTGGATGCCGATTGCATGGCCTTCCAGAGGCCCGACCCTGCTAAGAGATGCCACCTCCGCCCCTGTGCTGGCTGGAAAGTGGGAAACTGGAGCAAGGTAATCTATTAGGTGGTGTCTGGGTTGGGAGGAATCTTACATAGGCACTTGCTGAAGGTGCTTTCTCTTCCCCACCTTGCTGCCTCCCTTCTGCTTCTTTTCTTTTAGAAAATAATAAAAGAATAAATTGCAGGTGCTAAACATGGTCCAAGACACTCAAATGTCTTGGAAGTACAGTTTTTATGAACCCACACAGTTTTAACTGTTTGTCCTTTCTCTTACCACATAAACTGGAATAAAAAGTTAAATTTGCATAATTAATTGCTTTGTCCAGCACGCAGTGTTGTTTCTAAATTACTTCAATTTAGCATTATTATGAATAATTATATATTATCACACATGAAATTAAATTACAGCTCAGCAGCTCTTCACAAAAAAGTGCACAGTTTAGTCTGCCAGACCTAAATTGGAAAGAAAGCCAAGATATTAAAAAAATTAGGTTTTTCAAAATATATGTCCAGTATTGAAGAGTAATTTTTACTGTCTTTGCTAACCTGACTATGGTTATTAATTTTGCTGTGTTATCTGCAGGGTCCTTTGGGAAATGAATGTGTCGAGTTATCAGATTACTTAGCCCTGGCCCTCTAGGGCACTAATCAGCCCTGATCTACTTCTCACCTTGAAGGGGCTGAACAGACCTTGGATGTTCCACCAAAGTGGCAAGATGCTAGTGAATGGTGGGGTTTCCAGTCAGCTAGCAGTTAAGAAGAGGAGGGATAGGAGCTATGCATGCAGCATCTTTGCCACAGAAGACCTAGGGTTCCCCATTAGTCCTTACCCTCTCCAAAGAACCCTACCTACCATGACAGCTCAGTGCAGGAAAAGATGAAAGAAAGAGCTAGAGCTACCCCAGAAATTTGGAGAGGATAGTGACCCTAGATGTTAGTTCCTTTGTCTAGTGGAAAGATCATGACCCTAAACAGGACCATGAGGTGTGTCACTGGATATCTCTGGTTTTCCTGGGTGACTTGCTCTTCACACAGGAGCATGGACTGTCACAGATCTGCCATAGGACACCTCTGTAAAGTAAGGCTCTGGGATTGGGAAGAGAGGTTTCCCCTTGAGAAAATTACCATTTATCTTAGTTACTTTTCTCTCATTCATCAGACAAAATACCCAACACCCAAAGTTAAAAAGGGAGAGGTTTATTTAGTTCACAGTTTGTAGAGGTTTCAATCCATAATTATCTCCCCCAAGGCAAGGTGATGCATGGCAAAGGGGCAATAGTTCTTGACAGCTGGGGCAGCAGAAGACAGCAAAACCAGCAGGGGCAAAAGGAGCAAAACAAATCTTTTTCTGCCCCTTTTATCTTATCCAGACTGCTGGAATGAGGGTGGTGCCAATTCAGTCAGTGGACTGATCTAGCAGTCACCCAGCCTTGAACCCAGCACTGCACTGTCAGTCATTCACAAATTCTAGATTCAGCTTCCTCTGAAAAACCCTGCCCCCCATGACTGCGTGAGTCTTTGGGGGGACATCTAGACACAAATCATAACACCTTTCACTCTGTTGAAACCTGCCAACCTCACTGTTTCTCCTGTTTTTCTTTCAAGAATGAATACTGGCTTTTTATGTTTTAGCCCTCTTCCAACTCATAACAAACTCAGAAACTAGCAAGCACTGAATGCCTAACTACAGATTTTCCTCCATATCCTGAAAAATCTCAAGAATCCAGGAAACATATATCACTGACCTTGCCAGATGCTCAAGTCCTAAATACTTCTCTCCTCTAGCTGGGAATAATTATTTTCTTGGAAATTACATGGCTTATAGAAAGGAAAGATGCATGAAATAGGTTGCACTTCACAAAGGTCAACTCCAGCCTGGGGAATTCTACTTGGCATCAACTCTGAATGAGAGATTAAGGGGCTCATCTCTGGTCAGACCTCCTCCAGCCAGCTCCTCCTCTTCTCTCTTCCCTTTTCTTCTCTTCCCTCCCTCTTTTCTTCGTTTTTCCTCCCTTCTTCTTCCCTTCTCTTTCTCTCCCCTCTCCACCTTTCCTCGATCCTCTACCCTCTCTTCCTCCTTTTCTTCTTCCTCTTCTCTCCATATTGCCTCCCCCACTTCCCTCCCACCCTCCTAGGAGGGTTACAAAAACACATTATAGCACTCCCAAGTGGCTTTATAGACAACATATCATTAAACTCTGCCAGATTGTAGCCACTTCCCACCACACCTAAAATCTAACCCTCAAAATCATTTCATTCCTATCAAAGAAAATAGTTCTTCCATCAGTGTATTAGGTAGATAAACCTTATGTCAATGACATTATATAACTATTGATAGTCTATTGCTCTTTTTTTAATTTTTTCATACTACTATAACTTTACTTTCAATCATAGTAATGTTAATCTTGATGATTAAGTAAAACTTCTTTTTCTTATGGTCCTGGTATTGAACCCAGGGCCTTGCACATGTCAGACAAGTACTCTACCACTGAGTTACATCCCCAGCTTCTTTTTTTGAGGCAGAGTTTCACTAAGTTGTCCAGGCTGACCATGAATTTGTGATCCTCTTGTCTCAGCTTCCCAATAGCTGGAATTAGAAGCATGAGTCACCACAGCCAGCAGCTTCACTAATCCTGTTAACCTTTTTCAAGCTCACTTGGAGAGAAACTTCTAAAACTTAGAGTAGAAAAGCAGATTCTTACTTTTACAATTATCATTTACAACTGTCCTATTCATCTAATTTCTTAGGAGAATTTGTTAACTCACTTCTGAAAGGAAATTGATAATACTGCCTCTACTTACCTTGTAGAGTTGTTGTAAGTATCAAATGTGGGTTAGTTATCTTCCCATCCCTGTAAAAAATACTGACGATGATAAATTTGCAGAGAAAATGTTTGTTACAGCTCACAGTTTTAGAGGATTCAGTACATGACAAATCCTTTCCATTGCTTTGGGGCCTATGGTAGCACAGCAAGGAGCACATGGTGGACAAAAAGCTCCTAATCTCATGACTGGCAATAAGAGGAAGAGATCAGAGTCTTACCATCCTTTTCAAAAGCATATGGCCATAACTCAAAGACCTTCCACTAGACCACACCTCTTAAAGATTTCATCAACTCCCAAAGCACCAAGATGGTAAACAAACCTGTAACACATGGGCCTTTCCAGATGTTAACTATAGCAGTATGCAAAACAACTTTATAAGTGGTAGAAGACGGTTCTGAACAAACTTTGAGCCCCACATATAGGTTAGATCTGGCTATTAAGCATTTACTGATCTCTGAAGTCCTGAACTTGGGGCAGGAGGCTAGTAGACAGGCAATAATGCAGTGAGCTCTCTTAGTGGAATACTGGGCAGAAAAAGTGTTTACTCTCTTGTACTAAGAAGACAGGTGCTTAGTGTCCATGAACTTTAGAGGACTTGCTCTGCATGCCAGGACCCACAGAGTGCCACCATTTGCTTAGCATTGCAGTGGTGCTTTAGAAAAATAATTTCATTATGAGCTTGAAACAGGACTTCAGAATTACCAATGAGGAAACAAAGCTTGGAGTGTTCACATCACTAATGCACACTGGATTATGAACCTCATACTGCTTAGTCTCAGTCCTAAGAAACCATCCACAAGGCATATGTCATCCCTTTAATTAAAGCTTTTCAGAAAGAAGGAAATAGTATACAATAACTATGTGCATCAGTTGTATGACACATGTCACTTTCAAAACAAAATTTGTGGAGGAGTAAAAGTGATTTCTGAGAGAATAAACATAGAATAAGTGACAAAGATGTGTTTGAAAATCCCTAAATTGAATTCTGACACCAAAACTATGCATCATTCACAACTCCATGCACTTCCTGAGTGAACATTTCATGTGTTTCTTCTGAAATTTTGCAAACTATAACTAAGATTATTTTTAATTCTGACTCAGTCTGGTTTGCAAATCACATCAATTAAACAAACTGATGTGATAACTAGAAAGCATAAGGCTTGTTTGCTTCCACAGGGTGTGAGCCATTCTTTCTGATCCATTAGCCTGGCTCCTATCCTCAGTCTGGCCCACAGGAACTGCGTTAAAAAAAAATCAAGAATACAAGTGACCTTTTAGGGCAGTAAGAAAATGAATTGACAGTTGGCACTCAGCACACAAAAAGAAAACAGTTTAAAAATAGAGTGAGTCAAACTGGGTATGGTGGCACATGCCTGTAATCCCAGCATTCAGGTCACTGAGGCAGGAGGACCACTGTAAGTTCAAGGTTAGTCTGAACTACATAGCAGAAACTCTGTCTCAAATGCCACTTCCCCACACATAAAAAGAATGCAGTGAGTCAGTATGCTGCTGCCACTTCCTTTTTTCTAACTGAATCCAACGTGATCCTGAAAATGGAATAGGAAAACCATAAATTTAGTAAATTTAATTTTCCATTGGATGTGAGCATGCTGTTGACAAAAGAATGCTAATTAGGAAATTAAATTGAGGAATAATGTATTGTAGCAACAAATGAAAAATAAAACCCCATTTTGCACTTATGGCTTATAAAATTCCCTTTTCCTAATGAAGAGCCCTCTTGTTTTAACCATTTGCTATTTTCTGGAAATCTGTTTTGCTCAACAAATGGATGCTCTGTGTGGCTATTATTAACATGTTTTAAATTTTTCTCTACAGCTAATTTTAGTTTACAGCTAGTTTATCTTACATGTGTTTACTGCATAGCCAGGAAATGAAGTTTTTAGCTTGTACTTTTGGGGGAGGTGTTTGGTAAGTGTTGATTATACTTGAGAAGTTAGCCACACTTGATTCATGGAGGCATTAGAGCATCCATCTACCCATTTGTCACATGGGTCCCTTGTCTTCTCCTGTGACAGAGCATGATTTAAGTCAAGTGACTTAGTGCGGTCTCCTAGACAGTGGAAGAAAGGGGTGCACTATTTGAGAATCTACTTCCACTGAAAGGTCTTAAGGAATTTTCTTTCCTCATTCACAACTCTACAGCTATGACTGTTCCACTATAACCATTTTTTAATTGATTAAGTCCATTTTGCATATCTATACCATCCTTGACCCTATGCTAGGTACTTGTGACACCATGCTGATAGGAGCAGCCATAATGAGTTGCTCTACCTTTTAGGTCCCTGTAATAAAAACAGAGAAGGAGCTGAGATAAATAAAAGGAAGTGCTTACTTAGGTAAAGTATGTGAGAAGAATTCTCATTTTAAAAGGTATCTCACTTAAACTGAGACCTAAAAAAGGAGCAGGAATCTCTGAAAAGATAGAAAATGAAGTAAAGAAACAAATCCATGAGGCTATAGAGGAACTCAAACAAATAATGTCTTATGTAAAGACAAAAGTAACAACCTTAGTAAATGAGTTGCTTGACACAGCTAGAGAAGAAACAGATTAAAAAAAATACAGGAGCATGGAAAATTGATTGAAACTTTGAATAAACAATGCAGAAAACAAGTACAATCTACGAAACAAATTGAAAGAGATATGCAACAAATAAAAAATTGTATTGAAAGCCTGCAAAGCCGTTTAAATGAGACTCAGGATAGAATTTCGGATCTTGAGGACAGGATCGCAGATAGTGATCTTAAAAGGGTAGAACTTATAAAAACAACAAAGTGGCATGAAATGACAATCCAGCAGCTTCAAGATAATGCCAGGAGAAACAATGTTAGATTAATAGGCATCAGTGAGGAGGCAAGACACAATGCAATGGATATAATTAAGCTGTTCACAGAAGTAATGGCAAAAAATTTCCCATACATGGGGAAAAAATCTGATATACAAATAAGTGAGGCATATAAAATGCCAAACAGTCATAACCAACATAACCCTATACCCAGACATATAATAATTAAGATCTCAGACATACAGCATAAAAACAAAATACTAAAAGCTGTTAGAGAAAAGACACAACTCACTTATCAAGGAAAGCCTTTTAGAATCACGGCAGACTTCTCAGCGCAAACCTTCAGGTTAAGACAAGATTGGAGTGAAGTATTTCAAGCCCCCCAAATAACCAACTTTCAACCCAGACTGATGTGCCCAACAAAACTGTCTTTCAAATTTAATGGAGAAACAAGATACTTCCATGACAAAAAAACAACTGAAGAAATTCATGTCCATCAAACCAACCTTAGAAAGAGTGCTGAGGGACATCTTAGATAGCGATAAAAATGACCACAATCACCAGAACAGCAACAGAAAGAAATCACCAGGACAAGAAATTAAACAAGGGAGAAAAGCAGAAAACTAACAATAGGAACACAACATGGCAAAGTCAAGCCATACATATCAGTGATATCCATAAATGCAAATTGGCTCAATTCATCTATTAAAAGAAATAGGTTCACAGAATGGATCAAGAAACAGGATCCCACAATATGCTGTATACAAGAAACGCATCTGACTCAAAAAGAAACTCATAGATTAAAAGACAAAGGATGGAAAACAGTATTCCATGCAACAGGAACCCAGAAAAAAGCAGGAGTAAATATTTTATTTGCAGACAATGTGAACTTCAAACCTAAAATGATTAAAAGAGACAAAGAAGGTCACTATATACTCATAAGTGGAAAAATTCAAGAGGAAGAACTAACAATTATAAATATATATGCACCAAACACAAGAGCACCCAACTATATAAGACAGATACTAAAGGACACGAAAAACCAAATACATAAGAACACAATTATTACAGGGGACATTAACAGCCCATTGTCATAAAGAGATAGATCAACTAGACAAAAAGTCAGCAAAGAAATAATAGAACTGAATCATACCTTCAAGCAATTGGACTTAGTAGATGTATACAGAGTGTTCCACCCAGCCACATCAGGATACACATTCTTCTCAGCTGTGCATGGGACATTCTCCAAAATAGACCATATATTATCCCATAAAACATTGTTAAGTAAATGCAAAGGTAGTGAAATTATCCCATGCATACTATCTGACCATAGCGCACTGAAATTGGAAATTAAGGGCAAAAGAAATTGCAAAACCAGCATAAATGCATGGAAATTAAATAGCAACTTTGTGAATAACCAGTGGGCTACTGATGAAATTAAAGAAGAAATAAAGCAAAACCTACAATTCATTGAAAATGTGGAACCAACCTATTGTAATCTGTGGGATACAATGAAAGTGGACTTAACAGGGAAATATATAGCAATTAATTGTCATATCAAGAAAACAGAATGAACACAAATAAACAATCTAATGATTCATCTCAAGCTTCTAGAAAAAGAAGAACAAGTTAAACCCAAAGCTCATAGAAGAGAGGAAATTGTAAAGATTAGAGCAGAAATCAATGCATTGAAACTAAAAAAAAATACAAAGAATTAATCAAAAAGTTGGTTTTTTGAGAGAATAAACAAAACTGACAAATCTTTAGCTAAACTTATAAAGAAAGAAAAACAAAAAACCCAAATCCACGAAATAAGGACTGAAAAAGGGGAAATTACTACAGATCTCATGGGAATTCAAAAGATCATGAATAACTACTTTGAAAATCTCTTCTCACATAGAGAGGAAAACACAGAGGTAATGGACAGATTTCTAAAAACATATGAACTACCAAACCTCAACCAAGAAGATATAGCAATTTTGAATAACCCAATATCAGCTATTGAAATTGAAAATGTAATAAAAAGCTTACCAACGAAGAAAAGCCCAGGTCCTGATGGATTCACAGCTGAATTCTACAAGAAATTTAGAGAAGACTTGATGCCAATACTCCTTAAACTCTTCAATGAAATTGAAAAGAAAGCAATCCTCCTTGAATCATTCCTGGAGGCAAGTATTACTCTCATACCAAAACCAGAGAAAGAACCAACCAAAAAGGAAAACTATAGGCCAATCTCACTAATGAACATAGATGCAAAAATTCTTAATAAAGTATTGGCAAATAGAATGCAGCAGATCATCAAGAAGATTATACATCATAACCAAGTGGGATTCATTCCAGAATGCAGGGATGGTTTAACATACACAAATCAGTAAATGTAAAACACTACATCAACAGAGCCAAAGGCAACAACCACATTGTCTTCTCAATAGATGCAGAAAGAGATTTGGATAAAGTCCAACACATGTTCATGATAAAAACCCTTCAGAAACTTGGAATACACATTGTCTACCTCAACCTTATAAAGGACATCTATAACAAACCAACAGCCAATGGTGTACTAAATGGATAAAAACTGAAAGTTTTCACTTTAAAATCAGGAACAAGACAAGGATGTCCATTATCACCACTCCTTTTCAGTATAGTTCTGGAAACACTAGCCAGTGCAATCAGACAAGAGAGAGAAATAAAACGAATAAAGATAGGAAAGGAAGAAGTTAAATTATCATTATTTGCAGATGACATGATACTCTATATAGAAGACCCCCAAAACTCCATTAAAAGACTACTGGAGATAATAAATAAATTCAGCAGCATAGCTGGCTACAAAGTCAATGCTCAAAAATCAATAGCATTCCTGTACACAAACAAGAAACTCACCAAGAGAAATTATGGAAATATTGCCCTTCACAATAACATCTAAAAAAATGACATACTTAGGAATCAACCTAACTAAGAATGTAAAAGACCTATATGCTGAAAAGTATACTATGCTAAAAAAGGAGATTGAAAAGGATATTAGAAAATGGAAGGATATTCCTTGCTCTTGACTAAGAAAAAACCAACATTTTGAAAATGGCCATACTCCCAAAACTGTTATACAGATTTAATGTAATCACTAAGAAATTTGTTCTTTTCTTTTTTTCCTTTGGAATTTTGTATTGTTGCTACCCTTTTTTCTGTTTTGTTGTGTTTTTTTTCTCTCTCTTCAAATAAAACTTAAAAAAAAAGAAGGAACAGGCAGTGCCAAGAGTGAAGCATGGAACATTAAGGGCATTGTCACCATGAGCACATATTGTTAACCCAACAAGTGTCTGTCTCTATCACCCTACCTCTTGCCACCACCTGAGCATGGGCACCAACAGGACAGGCTAGAAAATATCCAGATGGCACTAGAAGTCTATAAAAACCAGACACCATGTTCTGGATATTGACAGCCTAGGCCCCCCAGAATCCTGATCTGAAGGCAGCCTGCAGGCTGCAGTGAGCTGTGTAATCTCCAGCACACAGCAGGTTTTGGGGAGTGCTGCAGAAGGGCTGTGTGTGGGAAGAGCAGAATGAACGGCTGTCCATGGGTAGGTGATGAGAGCTGTAGGAGGAACAGTGATAGTGGGGACAATGACAGTGATTGCTCACTCCATGAGTCAAACCACTGAGCAATTACTAAGTTTATTTACCTAATATGGACTTTTCCTAGGAGACATGATATCCTTGTGTGTGTTCAGAGGCATAGACAAAAAAAACCATTTTGAGCAGGATTCTGAGGGAGAGGTAGAGACAGCTTGTTAGGGAGCTCACATTTTCTAGGTTAAGAGTACTTCTCTGACTTATCCAAGGACTCACGAACAATAAAACCATAATTCCCACAGACGTATTTCAGTTATCAACCTCCTCATATGTGTTTTCTGATTCGGGAGCTCTCACTGGAGGAGCTGTTGTGTAACACCCTCTCCTGTGGGTATGAAGGAAAACAAGGCCCACTCGAACTAACCACAACCCCTCTTCATGACTTCAAGCCTGGAGCCTCTGGGTGGAGAGGAATGCAGGCCTGATGCCAAGGATTTAGGTATCATCTTTGCTTTTGCTGTCCATACAGTGCTCCAGAAACTGCAGTGGAGGCTATAAAATCCGCGAGATTCAGTGTGTGGACAGCTGGGACCATCGCCGAAGCCTGAGGCCATTTCACTGCCAGTTCCTAGCCGGCCGTCCTCCCCCACTGAGCATGAGCTGTAACCCAGAGCCCTGTGAAGAGTGGCACGTGGAGCCCTGGAGCCAGGTATGTTACCCAAGGTGGTCTCAGTCACCCATATCCAGGCCCTCTGTATCCCGAACAAAGAATTGAGCAAGACACACAGTAAGAAAGAAAAAGATTTATTAAAGAAAGTGCATTCCTCAGAGAATGAGCCAGCAGATGAAAACATTCAAGAGCGAGTTTCACTCAGTGACCTGTCTGCTTTAGGTTTTGAGGTATTTATTAGGACTTCTCTGGAGTTGTGGGATCTGGAGTACCACCTAAGAGGCTCAGTTAAATGAAAGTCTCCACATTCACATCAGGAAGGATCATTTCTTACTTTATGTTGGCATGGAGGGAACCATCATGGCTGCCAAAGCTCAGGAGGTATGGGGTCAAAACCCCCCAAAGCTAATGGTATTATAACAACCGTGGGGTTACCCTCAGTTGAGCATGTGCTCCTCCACCTCAGGCCAGAGGTTAAGGAAGTGTGATAAGGGCAACAGCATATTTTGTAAGTTCATGTCAGGATGTCAAGGTGCTAAGGCAAAAGTAGGACCATATTTCTCAGGATCATGTTAAGATGATAAGGGGATATAGTAAGAGTAGGGTGCTCTTTTGGTTTCCGCGAGCAAGAAGGCGTCCTCTCTGTTGTGTACTGCCTAAGGCAAGGAGTGTTTCAGACTGTCTCCTGCATGAAGACCACACCTGTGTCCTGACAGTGACTGGCTTCTGTTTGGTGACCTGACCCTTTATGAGGGAAGCTAAGATGATCAAATACTTTCAGATAGTGAAAGAATTTCACCAAGAACATTATTGGTGTAGTTTCAACCATAGCAATGCAATATTTTATTACAACACTGTCTCCTAGAGTATATATTGAGTAATTGGGGTCCCTGTTGGGGAAATAAATACAATGGAATGATTCAAACAAGGGTCACTTTGATGAGAACCATTTAAGACACAGCCTCACATACTTATCTGAGACTTAGGCATTCAGTTTGGGATAAAGGTAAGAGCCCTTCCACATAGTATAATTTTAGTTCAGTCTCTCAGTTAAATGTCCAGATCACTGTTTGCACAACTAAAAAGAAGGGCATGTCTGTATGTGCATTTGCTCTTCATGGAAGCATGTGAGGGGTCTGGTTTTGCTGGGTCTTTGTTTTACTTTGTTACGTGAAAACAAGGTTATTATTCTTTAATGAAGTATGGGGATTTCATTTTGCCACAGACTGATGTATCAGTAGCTAGCAAACATACTCAGTAACTTCCAAGAATGGTAGAAAGGTGATAAAAATTGGAACCCAGTATATTTTGAGTTTCTCTTCCTTCCCTTGCCAATCTTTGAAATACATGGAGTGACTGCTAGTCCCTTTCTCGGAACTCAAATCTCCAACCTTTCCATATATGCTAAGCCCTTCCTGGACCTCTTCAAGTATGGAATTTACAGAATGCCTGGTCAGAAGAATACCATTTGCAGGTTATTAAAGATGGGCAATCAGATATTTCTGGTCAGAAGAAAAGATCTATTGCTTATACTTCCTCAGTAGCTCTGGCTGCTGCAATATCAGTCTGTTCCCTGAAGACATTCCACCACTCTCCTTTCTAAGTGTTTCTGTTCTGAGAAAATCACAAAGTTGGAAGACTTTTGTCTGAAGGAACAGAGGAGCAAGGAAATAGTAGTCAATTAAGTACCTGGAGTTGTTGTGAGACTTGCCATCTTAAGGTACTTCCCTTGACCCAACATGAGGTGTCCCTCTTATGCACATTACCAAATGAACTGCCATCCTGGAAATGATCTGAACTCACTTGAACAGCCAGTGCAGACTACCCATAACACAGACACACTGTAGCTCTGGAAGTGTCTTTTAAATAATGTATTTCATAATTTCTACCACTAGAAGTCAAATGTTAGCATGCTTCACAGTCACAATTGGAAGATGTGTCAATGCACAAATGAATATGTTCCTCTATTGAGTGTCCAATTTGGGGGTATTCGGTGGGACTTGAAATTTTACCTTTCTGATTGTTACCCAAAAGATGCTGAGATTGTTGGTCTGAGGACTACAGTTTGAGAACCACTGTGCTATACTTTACTTTCCTTACTCCCTTTTCCTACAGATTACTTGGCCAGGAGTCCCTGAGTGTGTATGCATTAGGCTGGTAGATTAGGACCCCAGTCATGGGATTCTCCTTCATTCATTAAAGAAGCTAAAAAAAAATTAAATAAAGGGGGAAATTCCAGGTTGATCCTCAAACTTGGATGAAGGAAAGTTAATTGTGTGTTAATTTCCCCACATTTTATGTTACTAACATATGTATAATGCCTGATATGTTGGCATGATGCTGGCAAGACAAGCATAATATTTTGTCATTATTTTTGCAACCATGGCATAAATATGATTTTAAAAAGTGCCTTCAAAGTCTTTGTATCAGTCAGTGCTCACTAGAAAAACACATTCAATGTGAGATATATAGACATATAAGGATTTACAAGATAAACTTGCAATGGCTGCCCACTGAGTCAGTTGTCAAATCATGCTGGAAATCTGAAGGAGCCAGCCCAAGGCTGAAGCCCTGAGTTCACAGTAGAGTCCTGTGTAAGTTCATATAGGAGTCCCAAGGGTCCATGTTTGAAGTCTGAAGAGTCCACACTGGAAGCCAATGTCCAAGGTGAAGATGAAGAATAGAGCTCCTTCAAAGAAATAACAGCGAGCCTTCCTTCTTTATTCTAGTCAGGCTACAAACCTTTTGGTTGGTGCTACCCACCCCCTGAGTGGGTCTTCTGTCTTCAGAAAATCCCTCAGCCACATTCAGAACTATGCTGATCTAATTTATGAGGCATTTCTTGTTCAAGCTGACACAATCAATTACCACATTATTAAGTTATTTTCAAAGAGTCTTAGAAAATTGCTTAATTTCCTTTTAGAACTTAAGCAAATTGTTATTCAGTTCAGAATGTCCTGTAATTCTTTCATTCTTTTGAATGGTTTTATACTATTTTGGTATGTTAGATATTATTGTATTTGAAACTATGCTGAACTATGCAGAGAAAGAGGTATTTTGATAGCTACTGTTAATGTCCGGTTGTCTTACTGTAAAGTGCTGTGTTGCTTATGTTGTTCTGTTCTGATATGCTTTGTTCTGCCCTCTTTTGTTTTATTCTCTTTAAAATAAAAAAAAGAAATTAAGCAAATTAAACTATATTTTATAAAATTGTTCTAGTGAAGAAATCTCTGACATGTTTTAGTGGAGTATCTATCCCTTATATATACACAATTTGCCATCTCAAATCTATGTTATGAACATTATGGTCCATGCATTAGAATCTTGAGAAAATCTGTAAATTCCACTCTCCCTTATATAGACATTTAATTCTGAAACTTTTATATAGTGGTAGAGGAATATTGAATCACATTTTAGTAAGAACCAAACAAAATTGTTTTGTAAATGTGTCTCCCTTTGAGGCTGCCAGGAGTAATCATAATAAAAACACCTGCATTTCACATTTTGGTTTCTAGAAATTTGTTCTTAAAGGCAAAATGTAGTTAATATAATGTTCATTCTGGAAAATCACTGATTGTAGTTTTTAACCAAAATTCTTTTCTTTTGACACACTATTTGACATTGGACTATTTGGCACCTTCTTGTTTTTCTTCACCTCTTAGCCTCAAAATTTCCTTCATCAGCTTCCTTCCCTGCCATGAATTTTTGTCTATTATTGTTTTGAAGCTAAAGTGATCATTGTAAGGAATCCGCAAGTTTGCATCAGGTTCCAATGCAGACATTAACATTTCCAATAATGCATGACAAAAACAATAGTAAAAATTTATGCCCTTGCCATTGAATGTGTTACCACCTAGTTTTCCCTAATTTTGCCTTATTGTGTATCAGTGTTCCAGATCCTGTGGAGGTGGAGTTCAAGAGAGAGGGGTGTCTTGTCCAGGAGGCCTGTGTGACTGGAAAAAAAGGCCCCCAGCCACTATGCCCTGCAACAGGCATGTTTGCTGTCACTGGGCCACTGGAAACTGGGACTTGGTAAGAGTTGACTATTTAGACTTTGTTACACTTTAGCTTTATGAAAGAAAATAGTGTTTGTTGTCATTTGGTTGTAAAGGTCATGTACATCCATTATAAATGGTCAGTGTATTCATTGATGTACAGCGTGTTTCTATGGGACTTCAGTTTTAATAGTCGTCTACCATTAATACTTCAGTCTGTTGAAAGTTGATGCTTATGGTGTGTACTTCTTGGGTTCAGAAGAAAAAAGATCAAATACTTCCAAAAGAATTTGGGGGCCTTGATGTTTTTCAATTCTTTGTATATTCTGTATATAAGTCCTTTGTCTGAGGTGTTGGCTAAAATTCTTTCCCATTCTATGGGTTTTCTTTTCCCTTTGTTGATGATTTCTTTTGAAGTGCAAAAGCTTTTTAATAAGATGAGATCCTAGTTGTTGATTCTATTAAATACTTCAGTGCAGTTTGTGTTTTGTTCATGAATTCTTTGCCTCCCTTGTGTCTCCAAGATTTCTACTTACTTTGTCTTTCTACCCTTTTTTTCTGTTTTGTTCTTTTAAAAAATTAAAATAAATAAATTAAATAAAATAAATAAAAAACAAAAGAGAAAAGATCAAATGCATTTACAAAAATTATTCCAAAGGAACAAAGCCTAAGAGAAGATTATTTGGAACCTCAACACCTTAAGTTTTTTGGTTTTTTTCCTAGACAAGCACTCTAGCTCTGAAACTTTAGAGTTAGTCTGACTTAGTGAGTTTCAGGCCTCTTATTTTCCTACAGAAGAATTGGACAGATGGCCGGCCTGTTTGATGAAGAGGTAAACAAGGTAATTAAACTGAAAATGAGAGAAATTTATTTTTCTCCTAAAATTTATTTACTGCATAAATAAAACTACCCATGATATTGAAAATAAAACTTTCCCATAAACAGGCTTTGGTCTAATTTGTCTTACCTGAGTTCTCTAGGACATGTAGTCTTGAGGCAAAATCTAACACTTTACTAGGAAATACAACACCAGGCAGCAGGAGTGATAGAAAAGAGGGAAGAGGCAGAGAAGGGGATTCAAGTTACTGTATTGATCATTTTAAGTAACTGAACACTACTAGGTATTAGGACAACTGATTGTAGCTGCCCACAGGATAGTCCTCAGAAAACTCTAAGAACCACTGCATCTTATGGCAGTTAGCCAAGGGTAGGAGTAGAGAAGAATTATCTATCAGCTTCTATCTCCCTCTGATTAAGAAGCCTTCTCTTCACACCAAAAGCAGAATAACTAAAAAAACAAAACAAAAGGGAACCTCAAGGAAATAGAGACCAGATAAAAAATAGATGAACTCATCTCCCAAAAAACTATAATTAATCTCTTCAAAAAAATAAAAGAATACATCCATGATGTGAGAACAAACAGCTGCAGGAAAGAACTTGGAGAACAGGAGACCTTAGAAAAATATAAAAGTATCAAAAATAAAAAATTGAAAAACAATTTGAGGAAGTGTCACAAGAAAAGAAAAAAGATAAAAATAAGATGAGATTAAAAATAAGAAAATTAGAGTATCAGACCAGCAGATGTAACATCAAAAGAATGAGATTTTAGAAAGGGATAAAAAAAGAAAATAGAAGAAAAGTATCAAAGAATCAACATAAGAAAAAATTTCAAAATCTGAAGGGTATAAATCTCGATAGAGCTGCATATACCTTAATTCAAATAAGAAAAGCTGGGGTGGAAGAGAGAATTTTATTTCTACATTGATAAAACCAGAACATCTTATTTTGCATGGTTATTACAAGAATTAAACTCAAAAATATTTTCTGTGTGCATAAAATATGGCCATCTATGTGTTAATAAGTAATTCAGTGAACATGTTTGCATTCATTATAAAGCATCAAATAGTTTCTCGTCATATTTCCCCATTTGATCTATCCTGATTGAGTGGTAGCAATAACAGAATCTGCTTTTCATATATTTCTTTTATAGCTTCCCACAGAGAAACTATCTCTGAGCATTGAGAATCAACTTTTTCAAAAAGCCATTTAGAGCTTCAAGTTACTTGCCTTTTGGACAGAGCACATAGGGCTGCATGAAGCTAATACAGAGTTCAATTTATGAACTGATGTGAGAAAGTCACTGAGTCAGTAGCCTAAACTGGGACACCATTAAGTTTGACCTCATCCCTATTTGGGACACTTACTTCTGACACAAGGATTCTTGGTTTCATAGGATCCACAGGGGTAGATTTGGCCTCCAAGAAATATATACTTTCCCTCTAAGACCCCAAACTCATACCACAATCAAGCAAACTCAGATCAGCAACCCTGCTTCCTGCTTAATCCTCCAATTAAATACAACAGATTCATCTTAATGATAAGCTATTTTAATTGGCAGGTAGATGCAAAGACGGTGATTGCCTATGTTTATTTTGTGTGTGATTTGAAGCTAGCTCTTTTATCCTAACTTGCCCTGCCCAAAACTGCAGCACTTAGAACCAGCCTGGTCTTGTCTCACTGGTCCCTTAGAAACAGAAATAAGGAAAAGAAGTCATCTGGTCTTACATTTTATGGAGGAAAAGAGTGGTGAATTGAATGGTCCAGGATGATGTGTTGTAAGCAAGAAATCCCAAACCTCTTAAACTTAAACCTAGAACTCTATTCTGGCTTGATCATTTTCCATTATTCTTCTTTCTATCCTCTATTACAAACTTTAATTGATTCTGGACCTGTTGAGTAGTTATTTCTTTCTCTTTTCTTTCCCACATCTATGAAGAAATTGAGTGAGATTCACTGAGTCAAATTATCTACAGAGTTAATCACCAAAAGATCTCTGACTTTGTCATGCAAACATGAGGCTCCATGCAGAGCACCATGCTCTAGACTTTGTATAGACTAAAGTAAAATAGAACAATAGATGCTTCTTTAAAAGTGGGGAGGGTCTCTGTAAGAAACTGGATTTTAGGGTTTTGGTTTTGGTTTTGGTTTTGGTAAAGGGAATTGAATTTACAACCTCACACTTGCCATGCAGGCGCTTAAGCCACTGAGCTAAATCCCAGGTCCTAGAAACTGGATTTTAATAGCAGTATTCTGAGTTGAATGGTGGAATTCCAATTAATTGATAGAAATGTTCTTATCTAATGGGCTGGATATTCAATAATATTTGAAAAAGCTAATAGAATCTTTGGAATTTAGTGATTTTCCTAGAATTTACACCTACTAGTTTTTACAGCTACTCAATGAGTAGTTTTGACTGGCATGCTAATTACTAGAATGCATGAAGGCAAAAGAACTTATTTCTGACCTTTGGGAAAATTTGTTTATGTAAGAAAGATGAGGCTAAAAATAATAAAGCATGATATAAACTGTAAAACATAATTGTATATGTAGATCACAATAGACAAAACATAGACATGACACAAATGGATGAATAGATATAAAAAATGTGATACATATATATAATGGAACATTATTCCACCTTAGGAAAGAAATTTTGACACATTCTACAATATGGATGAAATTCAAGACATTATACTAAATAAAATGTCAATCATAAATTGAAAAACATTGGTATGATTCTACTTATATGAGGTACCTATAGTTATTAATTTCACAGAGATAAAAAATTGAATGGTTCTTTCTAGGAGCTGGGGTGGAGATTAGGAATTGGTAAGTTTGTTTAATGGTACAGATTAGTTTGGTAAAATGAAAAGTTCTAGAAATGGATAGTGTTACGGTTTGTGTCTAGGTGGCCCTCCAAGTCTCATACAATCATGGACACTGCTGAATCTAGTGTTTGTGATTGGTTCATTTTCTAGCACTGGGATTGGTGGTGTGAGTGCTATATCTACCCAGGGGTGGAGCTGGCATACAATGTAAAGGTGGAAAGAAAAGGCATGTTTTCTTTGTTTTGCTCTGTTCACTCTTGCTGTTTGAGGTGGTCAGGACACCTGTCCCACCATGCCACCTTGCCTTGTAACCAACTGAGTATGCACTGAAACCCTCAAGAACTGTAAGAAATAAGCCTTCCCTTACTTCACTTTGGGCATTTTGTCTCAACTAGAGAAAAGTAATGAAGACAGAATTTGGTACCAGTGGAGTAGGGTCATTGCTGTGACTATACCTGATCATGTGGTTCAAGAACCTTTGGGAATGGCTTGTGGGAAGAGTTTGGAAAGGTTTGGAGATGTTGCCTGAATGCATAGAGCTACAACATCTTAGGCTGTTCTCTAGGGGAGAGTCTGGCCAGAGCTCAGGAGACCAAAATGTTGATAGAAAGTCTGCCAGTAAAGACCAGGCTCTGGAGGGTTTTGTGGGAAGGAGGACTGTATTGGTTGTTGGATTCTAGATGACATGTGTTATGGCTTGGCAGAAAGTTTGTATGCATTTTGTACATGTCCAGAAACTTTGCTTGAGACTGATATTAAGGGCAGAATACTGATTAAGCTGGCAAAAGAAATTTCAAGGCAGTCTAATATTGAGATGGTGCATGGCAATTGTTGGGGGCTTTTAGCCAGATTTACATTGGGAATCAAGAAGAAAAAAGCCCAGCATGGTGATTTAAAACATTGTGAGTCTGGCCAGAAAGAAAACCCCAGTAAAGCTGTGGACTGTAATGAAAGAGCTGAAATCTTGATTGCTGAGAAGGAACAGAGAAATACAACAGATGGCTTTGCTTGGAGGAGAAACTTGCAGCATGCCATGTTCCAGAGTGGTGGCAGAGGCCACAGGAAATTCCCAAATGGTGGTGGCTGAACAAGATTCCAGAATGGTGGGGACATAGAGAAGCAGTTCCTCACAATCAGGTTGATAGAGCTCAGAAATCCCAGCACTTGGCTCCTACAGCCAAGAGAAAGAAAAGCCTGGCTACTGCTCCACCTAACAGCAGACCTCAGCATCATCCACAGGGTACTGGTTTTAGGTGCATACAGAATGCAATGGTTCTGAGGTTAGAAAGGCTTCCACCCTGATTTCAGAAGGCCTGGGAGGCCAAGCAGTGTGCCCCTGAAAGGGCAATATGTGAAGCTGTGAGTATGAAGCCAAAAGGTTCAGTGGAGACCCCAGAAATTTGGAAAAGTCAGTAACGTGGGTCATCTAAGGAAAGCTGCAGGGACTGAGCAGAGTGGGCATAAGAGAAAAGTAACCAAGACAGTGAATAATGTGAATGTTCTAAAATCACTGAACTATACGGTAAAAAGTGTTAAAATAGTGATTTATGGTTCATATATTTTACCACAAAAGACTTCTTAAGAAAAATGACTATATCATGCGTGATGATATGAACAGCTGTTTTGAAGAAAACAAAACATTATGACAGCTATTGATGATTTAATATCGTCCTTCTTAGAAGTCCTACCATGCTTCTATTCTACTACCATTGGTTCTATCTATCATATTGTGTCTTATTGGGATTTGAATATGTGTGATAGTTTAAACAAAATTTTTTTATCGAAAATGAGATATTATAGTACCCATTGATCATTTTCTGTTATTCAGTTCAGAAAGCCCTGTAATTCTTTCACTCTTTGAATGGCTTTATACTATTTTGTTATGTTTGATATTATTGTATTTGAAACTATGCTCAACTATAGCAGAGAAAGAGATATTGTGATAGCTACTGTTAATGTCTGGTTGTCTTAATGTAAAGTACTGTGTTGCCTATGTTGTCCTGTTCTGATCTGCT
>PVJX010012489.1:0-50203 GCA_004027295.1 Dolichotis patagonum
AATGGACTTAAACAGTCATCTCACAAATGGGGATATCCAAATGCCTAATAAACATCTTAAACGATGAAAATTTAAACCACACCAGGGTACCATTTTACCTATCAGAATGGCTGAAGCTAAAGAAATTTGGCAATATTATATGTTGGTGAGGATGTGAAACAGTCAATGGGAACTTTAAACACTGCTGGTGAGAGTGCTACATTGGTATAACCGCAGTGGTTGTGATAGTTGATTGCGTCAACTTGCGAGGTTTAATAGAAGCTTAAGTAAATTGGCTTAGCAGTTCTGCACTCTGCTTCTGTTTCTTCGGTGAAGCGCTAGCCTTTGCTTTCACCTTGGACAGCATCTTCTGGCTTCCAGTGCAGACTCTTCAGCTTCTGGCGCAGATCCTTTGGCTTCTGGCGTAGACTCTTCAGCCTTCGATTGCAGACCTGTTGGTCTCCCAGTATGGATTCCATGGGACACTTCAGTGATCTCCAGAACTTGGACTGAATACTTAGGTCTCCAGGGCACAAACAGAATCTCTGCACTCTTCCTTATTTGGCTCTGTGGGTGGCCATTGTAAACCAATCTTGCAAATTCTTATACATTTGTTAGCTGCCATCAAGAAATCAACTGATAAATGTTGGTGAGGCTGCGGTGGGAAAAAGGAACACTGCTCCACTGTTGGTGGGAGTGTAGACTGGTGCAGCCACTATGGAAATCACTATGGAGATTTCTCAGAAGACTAGGATTGGAAGTTCAATTCAATCCAGCTATTCCCCTCCTGGGTAATTTCCCAGAAAAACTGAAAAAGTCATGTCACAGTGATATATGTGCACCCATGTTTATAGTAGCACAATTTGTAATAGCTAAATCTTGGAAACAACCAAAATGTCCATCAACTGCAGAGTGGATGAAAAAGATGTGGTATTTTTACACAGTGGAATATTACTCATCTATAAAAAGGATGATCTTGAGGCTTTCATAGGTAAATGGAGGCAACTTGAGACTATCCTCTTAAGTGAAATAAATAAGAATCATATTTATAAATATCACATTGTGTCTCTAGTGTAACAAGTGATAAGAACTGTAAGAGTAATAAAACCCAAAATGTGTAATTGCTATTGGAAAAAAGAGAGGAAAAGGAAGTACTGTAAAGTATATAACTGCATGTATGTTTAAGTGTGTAAGATAGATAACTACATTACTAAGTTTTTGTTGGATCATTGAGCAGAACTGTTTGCAGTCTCACTGTTTGAATGTCCACTTTGTATGCTTTAATTTTGTAACTTGAACAACTATTTCTAAGGTGACAGTATGTAATTTATCAACTAGTGATTTCTTAGTGTTTATTATTTTTTTTGAAATTCTTTATTATTTCTACCCCTTTTTCTGTTTTGTTTTTTTTCTCTTTAAATAAAATTAAAAAATTCTTAGACATTTGTGTATCTTGTGTTATATTGGTTTTTTAGTAAAACACTGACACAGTGGTAAATGATGAAGAATTATCTGTTAGGGTTGAAGGTCCCACTAGACCATGACCCATAAGTTAATTTCCTAGATATGTACCCCAAATAACTGTATACCTGATTTCTATGATATATAAAAGAATATCTATGAACAAACTATAATAAATTATGGTATATTCATGTACTGATATATGACAATGGAAATGAGCTAATTAAGTTATATACAATAACCAGGGTCAATAAATCTATAACGTGGTGTGGTGGGTTAACTAACAGTCAACTTGTAGCACCCAGCTGAACTGAATCAGCATAGTTCTGGGTGTGGAAGGCCCATGTGAAGATTGTTGCCAACAGCATAAGAAGAGAACTGGAGGGGAAGATGGTGTGCTGTGGATTCTCCTGGAGAAGCTTGCCATGGTGATTTTCCTGTTATGAACTTGGCTGTTCTCATCATCAAAGGAGCTCAAGACCTCATCATTGCTGAGAAAGGCTGTGGTTATTTTTCGGGAGCTCTGGTCCTGACTTTGAGTGGCACTTCCTAGCTCAAGTGCAGATCCCTTAGCCTGCTGACACAGATCCTTCAGCCCACTGGCACAGACTTTCTAGCTTTCACCACTGACCTTTGGGCTTTTCCAGTGCAGGTACCTTTTTTTTGTCTTTTTGAGACAGGGTCTCACTATGTAGTTTAGGCTGGCCTTGAGCTCACTTTGTAGCCCAGGGTGGTCTTGAATTTGGAGTGATCCTTCTGCCTCAGCCTCCTGAGTGCTGAGATTACAGGCATATGTCACCATGCCCAGCTCACAGTGCAGATCTTTGATACGGCCTTGCGTGAGACATTGCCATGGGCTCTAGTCTTCAGCTGAATTTGTGCAGGACATTGCCATGGGATCCAGGCCCTTATCTGGATTCTTTGGGTCTCTAGTGTGGACAGATTCCCTGCACTCTTTTGCATTTGACTCTTTGCGTGAATATTATACAATAATCCTATAAATTATGTGTCTTGATTAAATACATTTCCTTGTACAACAATAGGGGACCTTTAGAACCCGTACATTCTGTATGAATCCATATATTTATACCAGTAGAGATCAAGAGAGGACTGTGGTTGGAAAGTGAGCTGTGGTGTCTTATGGAGTCAGGGCAATATTCAATTTTTTGAACACCAGGTGGGGATCCTACAGATACGTGTTTTATAGTATAGTACATTTTATACTGTAGGTTGAAAATATGTAATATTAAAGAAGAGAGAAAAAAGAAAATATGTAATATGAAATGTTCTAAAATCAAACATTTTGAGAACCAATATGAAGCCACAAGTGTGGTGAATTTCACACCTGACTTCTTGGGACAGGTCACAGTCAAAATGCAGGTGCAAAGAATATTGTAGAAAATGTCCTTCGGCCTATATGTATGGGTGTAAATGAATCATAAATAAATTTCATGTTTAAACTTGGATCCCATCCCCAAGATATCTCATTTTTATATATAAATATTCCAAAAATTTTTAAGCATTCAAAGTGCCAAATGCTTCTAGTCCCAAGCATTTTGGATAGGATACATGTAACCTGTAATCTATTGCTGTACACTGATGTTATAAGTATGTTTTGAATATGAGTTATAATTTATAATAAATGTTTTAAAACTCTTTATATTTTAGGAACACTCCTGGATCTGCTGTGCCAGATTGTAGGAAGTGAGAGGCTGAATGTGGGGTCTAGAAGTTTTGCACATGGTTGATTCTACCATATTCCTTCAAACTGGGTCTTGGTGTGCTTGTTTTACAGGTGAGTTAACTGAGACTAAGAAGTTAACTCACTTCTCTGAGTTTCCACAGCTTGTTGTGCTGAGTCAGAATTAGAATTGGGATACAGGCCTATCCTATTCTGTTAAATAACACAAATGCTCCAAAACCTCTATATTCATAAGTTCTCTAGTTTTGTCAGTATCACACTGATAGTTACCCCCAATGTTATGACTTCAGGTCTCATCTGGTGTTAATGTCAGGTGACTTGGCAGTGGTCTGCAGCTTCCGGCCCTGCAGGGGCTCTGCCAGCTGTTCACCACCAGGCCTGTGCCTGACCCCAGCTTTTGGTCTGTGACAGGGAGACAATAGATGGTTTTTTCACTAGCTCCAGGAGATGAAGGTGCTGCTTTCTGATACTGAGGCATCTTCCAGTCCCTGCAGCACCCCTGACCTCTAGAGCCTCTTGCTGTGGAGATATAACCTGGGTCATGAGTTTATAAACAACAGTATGGCAGGTGGAGCCCTGCTGGTCCATGGGCCTGCCTGGTGAGGATTATACGCATTCTTGCAACAATGGCTTCCCTGCCCAGCAAAGCTTTCCACATAAAACCTTATTCCTTGGCCCTTCTATTTGTTTTGCTTTGCGCTGACCTGAAATGGATTCCTTCACGGGTTTCTGCAGCGAGGCAGACAGTGGTTGGGACTTGTAGGGACAATGGTTGTACCCACCTGTAGGTCAGGGGTCAGGCTTGGAGGGGCAGACTTGTCAGTGCTTCAAAAGCTGAGACCTCAGTCCCACTAGTCTCCACCCATGGATCAGTGACCACTGGCCCACAGGTGCACCTGGTTATTGATGTCATCATGACCAGTGTGGGAGTAGTGCAGGGCTATGCGTGGGTGGCTTACCTGGGGATTACAGCACAGACACAGGTGTTCCCTCAGTGCCAAAAGGGGAGGTTGGATTGGGGCCTCAGAGTCACAAAATTGGGAGGGGAAACAGGCAGGGGGCACCTAGGTCTCTCCAGAAAGAGGATACATCTACTCACAGACTTTCCTTACACTGCATTTCATAGAACCATTCTCCAGTTTTTGGCTGGTATTTTTGAAAAGAATTTCTGGAAATATTACCAGTTACAATATTTTTATTCCAACATAAAAATTAAATTCTATTAGATTAGAATGCAATGAGTTGGTTCTTAATAAGTGACTCGAATTAAAAATAGAAGGTGGAGGTTGGAAGAGCTCTGTGTATATTTAGGTATTTGTTTCTGTGTGTATTGGTGGCCCTGGTGGCCAGTGGTGGGGCACCTTATTTACTCATTCACACAAGAAATAACCACCATGCCCTGCCACGTGCCAGGATCCTGGAAAAATAGAGATATTTTTGTTCATTCATTCATTCATTCATTCTACTTGGGTATTAATTAACCAACCAGTTCCTAAAAGCCACAGTGTCCCATATTCTGGCATGGATATTGGGCATACAGGGAAAAAATCCATAAAACCAGACATTTCTAGCCCCCAAGTAAAGACAAAAATATAAACAAATAATTATAAATTGCACCACCCCAAGGGGAGAACCAGCCAGCATCTCCTGAGATCCACGCCATGTTGGAACTTAGGGCGCTGGGAAACCAAGCAACCAGCCCGCCTCCCTGGTAAGCAGCCGTGAGCCTACTGGCACTCGGGCTTAGAATCAAACATTCCACCACCACCCCCCATTAGCAAATGGGAGCCAGAAGTCTGAGCATCTCTTGGGAGATTGACCATATGCAATATAGCAAATAGGGGGATTTCCTTCTACCATCTCTTTAAGGCAAATATTGTTATCACTGTTTTGCTTTGTTCTGATTAATTGTATTGCTCTATTCAATATTCTGTTTTGATAAGTTCTAATGTTTTGTATTTGGTTTGATTTTGCTATACCTGATTGAAAGAACAACTATTGTGAAGATAATGAGATATACTATGGCACCTATTACTGTTAGCCTGGTAACCTGTTGTGACGTTCTGTACCAATTTTACTGCACTGTCTCATTTGGCTTTGTTCTGTATTGTTCTGTTGTAGTTCACTACTTTGAAAATAATAAAAACATTTAAAAAATTATAAATTACTATACTTGTTTTATCAAGGATAAAGGTACCGGAGTATCTGGACAGGGATGCCCTGGAGCAAACTATAATTGAAGCAGAATTCATAAGATTCAGAATGATTTTCCAGGTAGAAGGGGATTGGAGATCCAGGTGTAAAACTGGGGGTCTTTGGAGAGCTACAGGTTAAGGTGGCCAGGGGAGCAGTGCATCTGGAGGATGAGGCTAGGTGTGTGGGCCTAGGGCTGAGCTTGGGGCTAGTGAGCAGCTATGCTTGATACTTTGCACCGCACCTGAGAAGAAGTGAGAGCAGGGCTGGGTTTTAAGCACAGACGTGGCCTGAGGAGGTTTGAATGTGGAGGACTCATTTGGGCCAGGGCCAGGAGGTTGGGCGGAGAGGGTTAATCCCTCCATGGGTGATTGAGAACTGCAGGTTTGTCTGAATATCAGATGATGGAAAGCAGAAGTTCTTTGGGAGTGACACATTTTGAGACCCCTGAGTAAAGAAGTGTGCTGGCAAAACATAGCTTATCAAGGTGATGAGGGACAAATTTCCAAGACAGAAGACTGTATCCTGAGGCAGACCTGCTGAGCATGAGGGTACCTGAATCTGAGGATGGCAGATGAGCAGGCAATTCTGGACCCTTGAGTAATTCCCATTGGGCCTGATCCCCAGCCCCAGGTAGGGCACCAGGTCATTGTCTGCCTTTGGCCCCCCTGGGGCATAAGAAGCTTTTGCCATAAGGGGACAGCACATCTGGTCTGCCAGATGTTTTAATTGAGCTGATGTTAGTTGGATGCCTACTACTTGTCAGGCCCTTTTCTAGACATTGGGATTATGGGGTAAGGCAGAGAAATTGATTTCTCGCCTTCATAGATTGACAGTAGAGTATAAAATGTAACTAAAGATGTGATAGTGCCAATGCTAATACTAACATTTGACTGTTTACTCTGTACCAGACACAGTGCTAAACACTTCATAAAAAATTAACTCTTCTAATCCTTCTAATAACACTTTGAGATAAATACTATCGTTATACTTTTTCCAGCTGAGATAACTAAGCCAGGGAAATTTTCTCATGTTCACACCTTGGTGGTAGCATCTGTCCTATGGGGGCTGGGGATTTAGCTCAGTGGCTTAAGCGCCTGCATGTGGCGCCTATCTGTTGTACAATGCAACCAACCACGGAGGGTTCCCTAATAGCTTTAGATCAATGTGCAGATTCCACAGCTTGCCCCTGCCTGGGCCCTCTGCTGTCCATCTGTGCCTGACATCTCAGCCACTGCCCATGGCTCCCTGTACCTGTCACACTATTCCATGGTTCCTGCCTTCAACCAGGTTTTTCTCCATGGAGAAAGGAGAGGCAAATGGGTTCATTTGCTAGGCGCAGTACAAATGTCCTGCTCCTCAGATGCCCTTCTTACCACTCGGTAGAGTGACATGACCCCTTTCCTGGGCATCAGCAAAACTGGATTATCTATTGGTCAGATCTCATTCTTACAGCCGTTATATACCCTGCAGTGGGGTGTTGTCTTCTCCACTAATCTGGTAGGGTGTGGAAAGTAGGAATCTAACTCTATCTGTGTCATCCATAGATTTTAGCAAGGTACAAAACAACACATAATACTGAATATTGATTACTGTGATTGTAGAATTAAATCACAGTCAACATATTTTTCCTGAGTACCTACTATGTGCTCTTGGGGAATAACCACCGTATCCTCTTAGATGCCTACGCATTTTAAATAAACGATTAATTCTGGCACCTTGTTCCACTAAGGACTATGGTGGCATGCAAACAGAAAACTTCAGTGGCTTTCTGATGTTCACACGTTTAGCTTATTTAGTTTTGAAGCATTTCTTATTTGCAGGTGTCCAGCAGGTATCAGGATTATGGCAGTTACTCAAAAAGAAGCAAATAGTAGAGAGGATGAATGAATTTATTTAAAAAGATAATTTTACTATTGACAGCTTCACTTTGGCAGATGGATGGGGCCACAGATGGCAGACGGGTTGGGAATCACCAGTTTATTTGAACATGAGATGACAGAAAAACAAAGAATTCCTGGATAGAAGGTTGGATGCTGGCTTTGGGAGGACTGAAGAGGTCCATGAGCCCTGATGTTCAGTAGGATGAAAAGAGGGAAAGAGGCTGTGTGGCGCCCACCTTGCTGGCTGTACCATACACCTGGGTTCTCTTTCCTTCATTCGTGAGGGTAGCAGACTCCGTGCCACACCCATGTCCTGTGGTCCTTTCTGTCCCAGTGGGCTCCAACTGACTTTCACCTCCTAAACATTAACTTAGGAGAGGGACACACCTGTGCTAGGTGGGGAATAACTACAGATAAAAGGATTGAAAAACCAAATTAAAAAACCTTAAATTATTTTAAATAATTATGTAATTATTGGTATTACTAGAATTGGTTTTTTTGGTATCAGGAATTGAACTCAGGACTTTATGCTTGCCAGACAGGTGCTATGCCACTGAGCTGTATCCCCAGCCCTAGAACTGCATTTTTTCCCCAGTACTAGGGATTGAGCCCAGGACACAGCACTTCTCGTTTTTTTGAAACAGTGTCTCACTAATTTGTTAAGTTGCCCAGGCTTGGCTTAAATTTGTAATCCTCTGCCTTCTGGCGTGATTAGTATTGCTAATTCAAAAATTTTGCATGTGTTTTGGAGACTAAAGCAAGTAAATAATTACATGGTGCTTTTGGGAGCTGAGAGCTTAACGTGGGAGAAAGAAAAATGATTTTAACTAGATCTCTCCAGTTATGAATTTGAACTGGTGATGTTGGTATCAGCTTAGATGTTATCACATCTTAAAAAGAATTTCCTAGCTCTGTCCTCTGAACACATGCAGAAACAGTGATTACACTAGTAGTGATGAGCACTGCTCACAAGTGCTGTGATTATGATCCCTGAGAAGATTCTTCTAATAAGGATCCAGCTTACTTTGGAGTTATGACTGATTCCAGGTCTTGGGCAGGAAGAAGATTTGTGATTATCAGGAAGAAAGAGGCATCCAAGATAATGGGGGTGGTATCAGAAGTTTACATTAACAGTTTAAGTTATTGCCATTAGGAAAAACAAAAACAATTTCTATGTGCCCCATTGGCCAATGGCAAGGATACTATTGAGAAAAAGTTTTGAAAACATCAACTGAACTGAAGAGAACCGACACATGCAAATGAGTCAAGAGTATTAATTATACTTAGTTCTCTGATGAGCTCTTGTCATTCAACTCTGACTGAATTTTTATGGCAGCTATCATAGCAGTAAAATCATTTTGGTTTTGTCTTCCATGGTTTATTGAGAGGGTTAAGCACTGAAAACAATTCTACACAAATCATTCTGAAAGCCACCAAAGAATTTACTAGCTTTGGTGAAATTTCTGCCCTTAGCATAGTACTATTGATATTTATCTCATGAAAATTATCAATCTCGTTTGAAAACCTAGACCATCATCTTCTATCTATTGAGCCTGTACACAGTTAAGCAAATTTTCAAAAAACTTTTCATTTTTTAAAATAAATCTACCCTAAGAGATAAGCGTTCAAATTGCTAAGTTTTCTATACTAAATTTCCATTAAAAGTTAATCACTTAAAACTCAAGAACAGATCAGTTAGGGCAAAGTATACTTCATGTGTGAGGTGATTCTAGAAACATTCACTGGCTGCAGTAACCCACAAGCCAACTAATAAATCTGGCAGAAGAAATTTCAAGGCAGTCAAATGTCGAGGTAGTGGCATGGCTACTGTTGGGGGCTTTTAGCCAGATCTAAAAAATGCTAATGAGATGAGAATCAAGAACAAAGAGCCCACCAGAATGTTTTAGAACAATTTGAGTTTGGACAGAAGGGAAGTTCCATTAAAGGTGTAAACTTCCAAGATAGAGCTGAGGAGATCTTGATCAATGATAAGGAAAAGGACAATAGAAGATGTGGCCTATGGGCATCATAAGAGGCAGCAAGTCTTTACCCTTTGCAGCCTCAAAACTGCAAAGGTGAAAGACTTTGTTTTGAGATAAAAGCCACAGAGTACCATGTTCCAAAATGACAGTGGCATAGAGAATTTTTTTTTCCCAGAATTGGATTCAGAGTGCTCAGGAATCCAGGGACTTGACCCCTACAGCCATGTCTGGCTACTGCTCCAGCTGGCAGCAGACCTTGGCATCATCCACATGATGCTAGTCTTAGGCACATGCAGAATGAAAGAGCTGTGGGGTTTAACAAGGCTCTCAATCCAATTTCAGAAGTCCTGGAAGGCCAAGCAGTATGTTCCTGAGAGGGCAGTCTGTGAAGCTATGAGTTTGAAGCCAAAGGTGCAGTGGAGACCCCCGCAGTTTGCAGAAGTGAGGAATGGAGGTTGTCTGAGGAAAACTGCAAGAACAGAGCAAAGTGGGCCTAAGAGAGAAGCCCTGGGAGCTGCTACCACCAAAAGTGCTGTAGGGGAGTCACACAAGCCCTTTGGAGCTCACAACTTGCCACAGATTGCCTCACATGTTGCACATGGAACACAGGACTTAATGTTTGCCCTGATGATTTTGGACTTTAGTCGTAATTCTTTGTATCCCCACTTATAACTTTTGGAATGGTAATGCTGATCTTGTGCTGTTGTGTGTTGGAAGTGTTTAACTTTCTTTTCATTTGTACAGAGGCTCATAGCTGAAAGTTTGCCTTACATGTCAGAGGAGGCTTGCACTTTTTGGCAATGCTGAAATAGGACTTTGGCAACTCTTAGAGATGGGCTTTTACACAAAACCATTTGTCTTTTACACAAAAGGAGATGCATGAGTCTTTGGGGGAAGGGCAAGGGTGAAATGTCATTGTTTGTGTCTGGATATCTCTCTAAAGCCTCATGCAATCCTGGGGAACAGGCTTTTTGGAGGTGGCTGAATCTAGAGTTCGTGACTGGTTCATTGTCTAGTACTGGGATTGGGGATGTGAGTGCTATAACCACTCTAAGGCTGGTAGCCTGCATAAATATAAGGGAAGAAAAGAGGCTTGCTGCTCCCCTTTTGCTTGTGGTACTTTTGCTATCTTCCAAACAGAAAGGCTGGGTCCCAATAGTCCCTTCAAGGATATGCCTGAGTCTGCTAGTAGGCCCCATCTCCTAAAATTCCACCATCTTCCTATACTGTCATGGGCTTAGTAACTGTATCTTTCAGGGCTTACTAGAAAAACAGATTTAATGCAAGGTATATAAATATAGAAGAATTTACAAGATTGGCTTGCAATGACCACCGGCAGAGTTAGGTATGGAGAAGTATGAAGGGGTTGTACTTCTGGAGACCCGAAAAATCCAATTGAAGGCCTGGAGCTCACTGTAGTGTCCTGTGTGAGTCTGTGAGGAGGTCTGTGATGGGAGACTGAAGGCTCTGTCCTGGAGGCTGAAGAGTCTGCACTGGGAGCTGGGAGACACCATCTAAGGTGAAGGTGAGTTTTCCCGAAGAAGCAAAAGCAAGCCTTCCTTCTTTATTTCCTTGTTATTCCATTCAGGCAGCAAGGCTATTGGATGCTGTCACTCACACCTAGGGTTGGTCTTTTATCTTCAGTAAATCCCTTCAGCCACACCCAGAACTATGCTAATGCAATTTAAGTGGACATTTCTTACTCAACTTGACACAATCAGTTAACTATCACAGAAACCAAGCCTTTATTTGAGCACAGGAAACTTTCTTGGACATTTAAGGTTCAAACCACAGCTATAATATAGCAGAAAATTTGGAAAATACAAAATATAAAGAATCATCCATGTTTATTCATAATTTCATGCCCCTCACCTTTATGAGGTATAATTGACTAAAATTTGTATATACATATTAAAGGTACACAACTTTTTAAATATATGCATGCATTGTGAAATTATTACCACAAGTAAAATTATATATATTTCCTGGTAGTGATAACATATAGGATCTATACTCTTACAGTATTATTAAGATAGACATACTGCTAATATATTAGATCTCTAGAACTTCCTTCATCCTGCTCCCAATATCTCCCTCAGTCCTAGCCTTTCACCTCACGATTTTATTCTCTGCATCAGAATTGACTTTTTAAAGTTTCTCTACATATATATGATCATGTAGTAAGTTTCTTTTTGTGCTTGACTTATTTCACATGCCCTCAGGGTTTATTCATGTGGTCATAAATGACAAAATTTCCTTCTTAAAGACTGAATAATACTATCATGTCTTTATTCATTCATCAGTGGACACTTGAGCTCTTCTATATCTTGGTCATTGTGAGTAGTGCTACCATGTACATGGCTGTGTAACTATCTCTTCAAACCACTGAGTGTATTTCCTTTTGGATATAAAAATCAGTTAAGATTGCTGGATTTTATGAACATTTTATTTGTAATTTTATACTGTTTTTCTTAATGATCTTGACCAGTTGACATTTCCACCAACAATATATATGGGTTCTCTTTTTTCTGTATCCTTCTAATATTTGTTACCTTTTGTCTTTCTACTAATAATCATTCTAGCAGATGTGAGGTAACATTTCTTTGACTTTGGTTTAAATTTACCTGAATATTAGAGATGATGAGTATTTTTTTCGTATGCCTGTTAACCATTTATATGTCTTCTTTGGAAAGATGTCTATTCAAATACTCATCTCATGTTTTTAAACTAGGGTTTTTGTTTTTGTATTGAGTTAGAGGAGTTTCTTATATATTTTGGACTTTAGCTCCTTATCAGATGTATGATTTGCAAATAATAACTCATTCTATGAGTTATCTGTTCACTCCATTGTTTTGTTTTGCAGTGCAGAACTTTTTAGTGTGTTGCTATCCCCATTTTTCTTTTGCTTTTGCTGCTCATGCATTTGGAATCAAACCCAAAAATCATTGCAATGACCAATGTCAGGAAGTTTTACCCTATTTTCTCCTAGAAATATAATATTTTTGGCTCTGGTGTTTAAGTTATTAATCCATTTTCAGTTAGTTTTTTGTATATAATGTAATTTAAGGGTATAATTTTATTCTACACATAGATTTCTAGTTTTCTTATTATGTATTAAAGATACCTTCCCTTTTGTATTATATGTTCTTGACACTTTTTTCAAAGATAAATTGACCATAAATGTATGGATTTATTTCCTGGTCCTTATGGATTTATTTCTTGGTCCTTGTGTTAGTTACTTTTTTTCACTGATGAGACAAAATACCCTACACCAACAAATTAAGGGTGGAAACATTTATCTGGATCATAGTTTATAGAAATTTCAGTCCATAGCTGGTTGGCTCCACGGCTGGGTGGCATGGCAGACAGGGCATCACAGAGGAGAAACAGTTCATGATGGGCAGAAGGTAGCACAGCAAGCAAGAGACCTTAACAGCTTTTTTTCTGCCCCTTTTATATTTTTTCTAGGTTACCAGGATTAGGGAGGTATCAAACTGATAGGTGGACTGATTTAGTAATCACCTACCCTTAATCATAGCACCCTTAATACTAGCATTGCACCATGAATCAATTACACACTGTAGATTCAACCACCTCTGAAAAAGCTCCACCTATGACTGCATGAAGTTTTGGTGAAACATCTAGACACAAGCCATAATAGTCCTGTATTCCATTTCATTTGTCTATATATCTATTTTTATGAAATACTGTACTAGTTTAGTTACTATAGTTTTGTAGTATATTTTAAAATCAGGTAATTTGATGCTTCAGCTTTGTTCATCTGCTCAGAATTTCTTTGGTATTCTGAGTGTTTTGTGGTTGCAAACAAATTTTATGATTGTATTTTTTATTTCTGTAAAAACTATTGTTGGAACTTTAATAAATATTTTATGGAATCTGTCTTTTGGATTAGTATGACAAGACTTTCACAATATTAATGCTTTCAACCTATGAACATGGGATATTTTTGTACTTATTAGTGTCATTTTCAATGCCTTTTTGTCACTATGTTGGCCTCGCAGTGGTGGTTATGGATGTCGAGATGTAGGCACCTCTTCCCACCTATCAGATTGGCTTCATCAAGGAAAGACCTTCACTAGTTAGCTTGTGATTTTGGGTGTGACACTTGGTAGGTCTGTGAGCACCCAGCAACAAACAATATGGAATCCTCATACAATATGGTACGGTGATTGAATCAGTATATGGTTGTATCTTTTATCTAGGCTTTGTGGTTCTGGCTTCATTCCTTGGGGACAGACATGGAGCTTTGGTCACATGGGTGGGCCCAGTACCTGAATCTGTATGTTTGACCTGGATCCGGGTTTGTAGGGACTGGCCTGGTGCTGCGCAGGCCTGAAGCTTGAGTGTCTGTAAGGTGTGGCTTGGTACTGGTCTGCAGAGATGATTCTGGCCCTGAGTGTGTAGTGGTTGACCTGGCATCACAGTGCAGTATGCAGGTCTAGGACCTGAGTCTGTGATAGTGAGCCTGGAACCTAGATCTACAGGGATGAACCTAGATCCTAGGTCTGAGAGGGTAGGGAGCCACTTGGGTGAACCTGAAACCTGAGATCATAGTTCTACCTATTCATTTTTTGGGGGCATCTTATCTTTGCTTAGAAAAGTTTTCTTCATTCTAAGTATGCATAAATATTGTCTTATGTTTTATTCTAGTATTTCCATAGTTGTATTTGTTTCAATGTTTAGACCTTTTGGGTACCTGGAATTTAGTTTTGGATAGGTGCAATAAAACTTTAAGAATCTCTGAAGCCCTTTCTCTTTCAAATTAAGTATATGAAAAGTTAAAATAATGGTATCCTGAGTGTATCTTTGGGAGAACAAGTGAAGAGTCAAAGGACAAGTCAAAATTCTCTAATGGTACCTGAAAGCCTTGTATGATATTTCTGTCTGTTCCTAACTTATCATCTCCTTCAAAAAGCCTTCCTGGATTCCTTGGAAAGATGCACTGTGCCTTCAATCTCTCAGTGCACTTTAATAAGGCATGCTACTTGTTCTTCCTAATTGTTGTGTTATTGTTTTTTTTTTTTTTTAAAACTCAACCTTCTAGTCTAATCAGCCAGTCAGATTCTGGGGGTGAGGCAGTTTCTCTGTGTCTCCCTTTATTGTCCCTGTACACAAAGACAACCAGTGTTCAGAAGCATTTCTTCAAAGCAAATGAGAATGTGTTGCTATTGTCAGAGTGCAGGATGGATGCATGGGAAGATGGTAGAAGAGCTGTGTGCATATGAGTTGGGGAAGTTACTATGGGGAATTGGGATCCCAATGCTGTCCCTTTGAGAGAAGGAGGTGCTAGCAAAGGACAAGGAAGAATCTCTTGCTAGTTTTGCCATTGATTCTAAATATGGCCTAAGGAGCTGTTGTCTGTTGTAGTCTCCTCCCCTGCAAAGGAACAGGACCTTAGAGATGGCAAATATAAGCTCTATGAAAGCAGGAACTGGCCTCTTTTTTGCCCCACATGGTTTTTCCAGCTCTTTGCATACTTTTGGCACTTGCCAATCATTTGCAGGCTGGGTAATGAATGAATAAAGGAATGGATAGGCATGTCCCTTGTGTCTTCATGTCCTCTCCCATGCCCCTGCCGGGCATTCCTGATCATTTAGGACCTTTCCCTACTCTCAACTCAAATACGCCTTTTCCTTAGTATGGCTACAGCAGACACTGACAGTGGCTTGGTGCTGATATCAGGGAGGAAACCTCTGACCAGCTCTGGGATAGGAGTGTCTGAGTTCTCTTGGGGGAACCCTGCCAAGCAAAGCGTGTCTTATGAGTTGTGGTTTCAGTGGAGACTTGGATCCTGCACTCTCAAAGGACAGAGGTGTGACTGGACATCTGCTCTCTGAGCTCCTCTGCAAGTGGATGCAGCTCATCCCACCAGGGCCCTGCTTTCCTTCATGGGCTTAGATTTCTCATAAGATCAATTTGCTATGAAGGGCCTCCAGGCCCAGGCTTTTTTGTAAGGAAATGAGAACAATTAATGGGCTTATCTGATGAAAAGTAATGCTGTTGGTGATTTATTAATTATCATGAGGCTTATCCTTCTGCTTCTTATTAAAAAAAGATGTCTGGGAACTATGGAGCTCCACATAAGGGGAACAGCCCTAGATGCAACCTTGTGTGTGTGCATAGTGGGGCTTGGAGCCAGGTGTCCCGGGCTTCTCTTGAACCTGCTCCACTCTGCTCCATCCTGAAGAGTAAATTCCCTTGGATTGTGGCTATGGGTATGACAGGGACAAGAGAAGAGGGGACCATGTTGGGCTGAAAACCCATTGTGTGTCAGGCATTATGTAGGATATTTTATATCCATCATCTTACTTTAGATCTACAAGAGGGACTATTGTTTTAATTTTTCTACATGAAGAAACTAATTTACTAATGCAAATGTTAAGAAGATGTTAAGAAGGTTGCCCAAGCTACATCATTCTAAATGGATTGGGATTTGTACCTGTATATGTCTGAACCAAGAGTAGGTTTCTTTAAACTGGGAAGACCCAAGTGAGAATAGAATAAGTAAAGGGGAGCAACTTTGGGCAGAGATGAACTGAGGGCTCAGTATGTGTCCTGGGGCCACAAGAGAAGGAGGTCACAGTTCTGTTCTTGGGCCTTGATATTTTTGCTATTTCATGAATGAGATTAATTCATACCTAGGAAATTCTGGGCTTTTGGCCTACCTGCATGGGTGATCACTCTTTTTAAGGTGCAGATTTATTCCCAGAAGGCCAGTATCTCATGGTCTGTGGCTTCTTCACTGATGGCCAGGACTTGGTTTACAGATTGTGGAGGACTGGAGAGTGGGATACTTGGGGAAGACATTTAAAAATGGGAAATAGAATAAGGTGAGGATGTTTATTGAGTTGTGCATTGGTTTATTAAGTAGGATATTAAAGAAAAGCTTAGACTGTATGCTGCTGGGGGAAGGGAGGAGCCCTGGGGAGGCAGCTGGGGCAAGGTACAAGGATGGCTCCTTATGAAATTGAGCCTCCTAGCCTCCATGACCCTTTTCTGACCCCAGTGAAGCCACTGAGTCTGGCGGGTAATGATCAAATGCTAATGAGGTAAGAATGTGCCTGTGTGCATGTGTGTGATTACATGAGTGAGTGATATCTATGTTTATGTGTGTGAATGTGTATTTTCATGGGAGTGTGTTGAGATGTGAGTTTGTATGCAAGTATTTGAAAACTCGTGTGAATAAGAATATCTTATGTGTGAGTGTGCAAACATTGGTGTGTGTGTTTGCATGAATGTGTATTAGAGTGAGTATGCTTGTGCATGAAATCAGTATATTTGAGGGAGATGGAGCTATGTGTACCTGAGTGCGTATATGTGGCTATAGTTGTAACAGAAAATCCACCCCCACCCCAGCCAGTATACTTCAGTTTGTAAGTTGCCCAGGTAATAGTTCCTGTTCCAGATTTGGGTTGCTTCTGTCTCTTAGAAACAGCAGGTCACTGTGATGCATACATAGCTGGTCACTATGATGCACATGGTATAAACCAATCCCCAATTGATTTCTGCTTCTGTACTTCCTACTTGTTTATCCCATATAATTCCTAGACCACCAGAGATCAGGGCCTGACTGATATTCAGGGAATGAGCCTGATCAGTGCCCATTAACATAAATAAATCTGCCTCCAAATCCTGGGTGTTGTTTTGGTGTTTTTGCTTGCTATTGCATAGTAGTACATATATGTCTGTTGGTCTTTGTTATTGTGTAAAGGTGTGTTTATGTGTATGCTGAAGGGCTTTGGGTAATCTAAATTTGTCACTGTTACAGGAGGAACAAGAGGAGCTGTGAGTAGGCAGAGAGGATAAGAATGTTTATACTGTAGGGACAGGAACTGGAAGCCCTACCCTCTGCCAATTAGCTGAGGTGCCTTCCTAGTCCTTGAGGTGGAGAAGGGACAGTGAGACAAGATGGCCCTTCAGGTGAGCTCCCTATTCTGCCTGTAATGTGAGAACCCTGCAGCCTTGGCCTTGTTGGTGATTGGTGGAAACCTAGGAGACCCCTGGGAAGGGACAGAAGCTAGCCTAGAGGCTTGGACTCACCATCTTGGATTGCACCCCATCCATTCTTCTGGCCCTAACCGAGCTGGCTATGGTGGACATAGTTGTGTGGCGTTTATGCCAGATGGGAACATGTGAGATTGATAAGGCAGTGCCAGTGTTCCTAGGCAGGGTGGGCAGCATGATGTTGCACATTGGTGACTCCATCCACTATCATTCTTAGTCTGGTCCTTAACCCTGAGGTCACCTCTAACAAATCTCTGTTCCATATGGAGATCAGCTGGACCAAAGACCTAAGTAGCTTTCTGTAATGTCTACCCATCTAAAACTGCTCCCTAGGACAAGAGTCACCCTTTAGTCAGCAGAGTTCTTGGAAACTTCCTGTGAGGTCATGTTGTGGAGAAACAGAAGGTGGATTGGGAGCAGTGATCCACAGTGGGCTCTGTTAAGCTCAGGTCTTCCCCTCCAGAGCACTCTGGGTTTCAGCTCTCTGCTATTTCACCTATCCTTCCTTCCGTCTGTGAAGCAGGTCAGCACACTTCTTATATCCTGCTCCTGGCCAGCCTGACTGCCTCAGAATCTGTGGTTGCCTGTCTGGGGTTTCCAGGTGGGAGAATCTTCCGAGAGCAATTTCAGCCTCCTGTAGGCCCCAGTCCAGGTCAGGTGTCCCCTTCCTGAGATGGTTTGTGGGAAAGGCTTGGTATATTGTTCTACTCTGGGCCTAGGGTTGTGGGTGGGAAGGGCTGCTGCCCTGCCTGCATCTGGGTGGGCTTGGCTCTCTCCAAGTCGTTGGGTTCCAGCTGCAAACTCCCAAACACATACTTAGGAGGTCAGCCTGGCCTGCAGCTAGTGCATTCCATTATTCCGGTGACATATCTTTGAACTTGCTGCAGTGTCTGCACCCCTAGTTTAGTCCCTGTCTCAGCTGCAGAGTTAGGCCTGTCTCACCTCCCTATTTGGCTTACTTATCCCTCCAAAAGCTTCCTGGTTTCTCCATAGAAATAAGTAAGAGGTACTGATGCAAGTGGACTATCCGCAATACCCTCCCCAAGCATTAACACTTCTTCTGATGCAAATTTCCCTCAAGGAATGACAAATGAGGTGTGTGTGTGGACTAAACCCACGGTCTTTGTGCTGAGGTATAACCCCAGTCCTTTGAAAGCTTTTATTTTGAGACAGAGTATTGCTAAATAGCCCAGGCTTGTCTCAAACCCGGTGTTTCTCCTGTTTCAGCTTTCCATACTGCTCGGATTACAGGCAGGAACTGCCCCACCTAGCCATAGGTGGTTCCTAATAACTGTTCACTTTTTATATCTAATACTGGGCTCTTGAGCAATGTGAACGAGTTTAGAAAGTGTGAAGCTAGTGTTGTTCTGTTTTATTTTTGTTTATTTTTCCTTTTTCATCATCCTACCTGGTCCCTAGTTCTGATTTAAGTAGCCCTGTCAAAAAAAAAAGTCCTTTTCAGATTCTCTATTTTGAATATTTTGAAGTATTGGAAATGGCAACGCAGACAAGGTGGCCAGGAAAAAAGATTCTGAGTAAGAATAAATTAGTCTGTTGTAGCCAAATCTGGTTATTATTTTCTGAGTAACAGTAAACACGTTCCTTAACTGTTCTGAACCCCAGTTCCTCATATATTCTTGTGCATAAGGCACTATTGCCTGCTGCTTATTGGGCTGGAAGAAATGCATGGTGCCTGATGTGTGTGCGCCAGTACTGATGTAAAAATGGTGGTGATTGCCAGCCCAGCCACGAGCTGGTGGTTGGACTGGCTGCTCCTGGGTCCGGGAAGTGATCAAAGCTGATTAGGAAGAGCCTACCTGCTTCCACTAGGTAAAGTACTTTCCACCTAGGGAAACAGATCCTTTCTCCTAAGCTCACCGTCTCTTGTGTAATAGAAGATTCAAAGCTCCACATTGATTTGCAACAATGGAGATGGTTGCTTTTTTTCTTTTGAGCAAAGGGAACTCACTTATTAAATACTTGCTTCCAAGTAGGTATTTCTATGTGTATTTCATCCTCTTAAAAATGCGGATTCTTTTTAGTTCACAAGTGTGGTTTAAACCCGGACTCCCCCATCCCTACCACAAAGCCTCGCGTGCTCATAGGTGCTGTTTTGGGGAGGTGATTGGTTCAAGGATGTGTGTGTGATACTGATCAGTGGATTAATCCACTGATAGGTTTATACCTCTATGTGATTTTGGAAGCAGAGCCTGATGGAAGAAGATGGGTCATAGTGGGTGTGGCCTGGAAAAGACTAGCATCCTCCTCATTCTTCTCTTCATTCTCTCTGCTGGACAATAATGGTGTGAGCAGTTCTTTTCTGCTATGCCCTTCTGCCACGCCCTCCTGCCTCAGAGCCAGAAAACCATGCAAAAGATTGAGACTACTGAAATGTGAACCAAAATAATCCTCTCCTTTAAGTTGCAGGTGCTGGGTATTATGTCTCAGCAATGAGCAAAATGACTAAGGCCACAGGCGATAGATAAAGTGAAGATGCAGAAATATTAAATAACTTGCCTGGCATTGTCCAAGCAGGAATTGGCTGGAACAGAGTTTGAAGAAGACATGTCTGTCTTCCTTCACCTCTCATTGCTTCTTTGGGATTAGTTGCAGTATGATCAAGCGCTTACTCATAGAGCTTCTCTCTTCTCCCCTGGTGTCTTCACCTTCTTCATCAGAGCTTCTTAAGTACCTCCTGCAGCCTGTCCTCTCCTCCTACCTGTAAAATCTCAAGCTTTCCTGGGATCTCTACTCTGGAAGAAAGGAGTTGGTCAACTTCTTTCCATAGTGGAGTTAGGGGTATAGGATGTCACTCTTGCCCAGAGAGGCTGAATTTTAAAAGAAAAATATGAAAAAGGAAATGCTTAATTTAGGCAAAATGTAATTTTTATGGGAGAATTTCAGGCAGCAAAGAAGGTGGAAGAGATTGATTCAGACAGAGCGCTCTTCCTGGACTCTCAGATGACACCAAATTGCCCCACCTTTATAGAAAGCTTGTCTTCCTCTGAGTGTGGACTGGCTGGATTTGGCTGTGCTCCGGGATGCTTTTACCACTGTTCCTTGCTTACCTAGAATTCACATTCACAGTCAAGATAAAAAAGACATGAACAAGTTAACAATGCAAAAGTGATCATTGCTGTGGAGAGCCGGATGCTAGTCCGGCTCCTGACTAGGCTCCTGGAAGCCTTGGGTAGGGCTTATCTTCTCTCCTGTTTTAGTATTTTCATGTATAAAATGTGTGAGTTGGACCAATCAGAGCTCTCTTATTGGCATATTTCAGTAATCTAACCAATCTGGCTATGGAATGAAACTATATTGTTTCATGTGAGTGAGATGCTCTGGGAGGCTGTGGCTGCACGGAGAATGGACCCAGCAACCTCCTCCCACATATGAAGAGAACTCCAGCTTAGTGCTCCTCTGGTTGCCTACTCTCTTAGAAGACATAATAGCAAAGAGACAATACTCTGGCTGTCACTCCAGCAAGTCTCTGATTGGGCCTTACTTTGTCACCTTCCTTCTCTGTGGCTGAGGATAGAATGCGCTGAATAGCCGGGTCTAGGCCATGTGACCTCTACTGGCTGGAAACAGGGAGGTATGAAGTCCTGCTCCATGCACACTGTGCAGCGGACCCCTGAGTGGAAGGGAGGGCTGTTAAGAGAAAAGAGAAAGAGCATTGCTGGCCAGACCCCAGTGATACCCCCTACACTGCTAGGTTAGTGATTTTAATTTTAATATAATTTAAATTTTTTATTTTAAAGGGGATAAAACAGAATAAAACCAATAAAAAAAAGCCAGTGTAAGAGGTACAGGCCTAAGAGCATTACAAAATCAACAATAGTTACCATAATGCCTTTTGATGTCTGCAAAATAGCAGCAGATACCTTCAGACATAATGAAAATCAAACAGAACAGAATAGAAACAATAAAAACAAGGCAATAGTATGCAATAAAGGACTTCAAAACAAGCCAATAATAAATCTAAAATTGCTACCATAATTTATCTTGCTATCTTTGAAATAGCTGCTCCTGCCATCGGATTTGACAGAAACAATCACAAAAAAAGAGAGAATAAAACCCAACCCAACAGAACAATGGAAACAATAAAGAACTTCCAAAACAAGACGATTGGGAGGCAACAATGGATGCACTCCTCAAAAGGAGATCCCCCTAGATGCCACACTGCATACTGCTATCCTCTGAACCTATGATCAGACCACTGGCCCTAGACCTGCAATGTTAGTGAAACACCAAAGCACCACAGGCATCCAATTGCATTTCACCTCCATAGCTATTATCACAGCCTGTGTTTCTCCGGATAAGCTGATCACCTTCAGCAGGTGGTGGTGGGGTCCAGTCTGGCAGGGCTCCACACATGGTGCTGGTTCCCAGACTGGCTTTGCTCGCTGATGTGTCCTTTGTTCTCTCTACCCCTGGTCCACGAATGGTGCTGACTCACAGAAGGAGGCTAAGGTCTGGCTCTTCTAGTCCTGTGGGACTCTGCACATGGTGCTGCTTCCCAGACTGGGTTTTAGGTTAGTGAATTTTAACCTCTGCTCTGGGGAACCCAGACCTCCAAGGAGGAATTTCAAGGATATCTATAAATAGTGAAATATTATCCAAAAATCAATAATGACTTATATGGTCACTTTTGGCTCCTCACTATCAGGATTCATGTACCCTTTCATTTTGATAAATCTCTTTAATTTTGCTGATAAAAAAGGGCTTGGAAACCATTGGAGTAGATGGTATCTAAGGCTTCCATTTAGAATGTTGTAGTGAGTCATATGTCAAAGAGAATAACTTCAATTAGGAGCACATGTTAAATAGTAAATCTGCAGTCCCACTCAGCCCACTCTCTGCTTGTCCCTTCTTCCAAACCATCCTGTTGGCTTTATTAACATCTCTGTCAAGCTACAGCCATCCCAACCCCAAGGATACACCTGTTTCATGCTTTGAAAATACCCTTACAAATGTGAAAGGAGATCACTTTTCGTACAACCATGTGCTGGATTTTGCCTTCAAAGTTCCATCTGCCAAGTTACTTAGAGACAGAGGTATTCCGTAAATGCCATTCTGTGACTGGAATAAAATGGACCAAAAGAAAGGCACTCTCAAGGGTGGGCTGGTGCTAACATTTGGGAGCCCAGAGCAAGGGTACAAATAGAGGTCCTCGAATCATATGCGTGTATGTTTGTTAGAAGTCAAGCTAACAAAGCAAAGTAAAATGTATTTCTTTCCTCCTAGCTTAACAGATGTACCTTTGTAATGACCTAGAACACAGTTTAAATTGAGAACTCTCAGATTCCTCACAACTCTGCACTGCTATGTGGCAGCTCAGGGTATGCTGGCCCTCAATTTATTGCCCCCCTCCTTATTCTCTTCCCACCTTGTTCTATGAGGAGTCTTGTATGCAGGTATATGGACACTCTAGTTCCTAACTCTGTTCTCTGGTTACCTCTCACCAGTCACCCTTGGCTGTCTCTCAGGCCTAGGGGTGCACCCACCAGTGGTTCATTAGGACCAGGGAAGAAGCTCATTCAGGAAAAGAGGTTCAGGAATTCTAGTGCTGAATACCAGAACATGTTCTATAAGGGTCATGTATGGTTGACCATGTCCTGTTGGTCTGTGAACTCCTCGCCTGGGAACAGGACTGCAGCAATGAAGGAGCAGAGCAGAACCATCTAAATACGGGGTCCAGAGCAGGCACCCCTCTGTCTGATCTAACAGCAGCGCTGCTCAAGTGAGTCGAGATGGCTATGGGGTTCTTGAAAGTAGGCCCCTCAGATACTCTTAGATGAAGACTCAGGAACCATGACTGTCAGTTTGATTCTCCTCCCCCATACCAGTTGGTTATCAAGGTTACTGTTCAGTATTACCAGTTCCATCTGGGGTCTGGATCGTGTATTTGCAGTTATCCACAGTAGCTGAGTCTCAGCTAGTTGCTAACAGTAGAAGAATAATAGGATGACAGACAGGAGGTTTCAGTTGAGCTGTGAATACATGATGGAGATCAAATAGAAAAGGAAGTCAAGGGACTTTAAAAACCCATCTTCTTGGGGGAGTTGGATAAGAAAGATTTTGATTGGGAGCATTGTAGAGAAAGCCCCTGGAGTGCAGTAGTTAGGATGTGTTTACCATTACCTCAGGTTTGTGGACGGGGCTTTGTGGCTCACTCCGAGTGCCCACAGGATTATGTGGCCTGCAGCAGCAAGCAGGTAATGTGCTTTGCAATTTTAGGATTTGTAAGAGCTTGCTGTGGGCCAGATTGTGCTGTGGGATGAGGCTGTTGGGACAGTCTCCAAAACCTCTTCCACAGCAATAAGCTTTGTAGAGAAGCACGCAGCTATATAGCTGGGGACTATATTTCTTAGCTTCCCTTACAGCTAGGGGATGCCCTTGCCATCGAGTCCTCATCAGTGAATTCTGAGCAGATATATAAAACATGTTTTGGCAATTATCTAAGAGCAGGGAAAATGAAACCCTGCTTATAATGTTTGCCAATTTTCAAAGTGTAAATATTCTCATTACGGATGATTTAAAGATACAGGTATGAGTTGAGAGGAGATATATACAATTAGTTTTGCAGCCAGTGGAATCCAGGAGCTTTGACTCCTGCCCTTACATGACCTGGGTATGCTTACTTTCCTCCATTCCTCCATGCTGACTGCTACACAGACATGGCAGAGAGTCACTGTGGCCTAAATAGATTAGAGTGTCACTCCATGGGGATAGACCAAGGAAAAGGAGCTTAAGCACCAGGGCCTTTGGGTGCAGAGACCATTCTTGCTTATACCTTTACATGATGGCAGAATAAATGTGTACAGTTTCTACCATATAAGGCTGAATCTGTAAAATTTAATTCACTTAGCAGGTCATAAAAACAGAAAGAAAGATATTGTTCAGCAGCTTCTGTTTCCTGCCTGGCAATGTATACCTCTTCTGAGGGCAGGAAGGAACAGCAGGTTAAGGGCTCAGCATGGGGGAGAAAGAAGAGAACAGGGACTTTCTGCTCTCCAAATTGCTGGTAGTCCCATTTCTCCACTAGGCATTGGGTTTTTAGCGAGACCTTAAAGTCCAGATCTTAATGATCACATCTTAGGTAACAGAGCCAAATGATAGATCACAGTATGGCCTGATTTTGCTTCGTGGAAAGCATGGTCTTAACCTTTTCTTTGTGCTAGAGTTCAGTTGCTGTCTGTTTCCCATTGCCTACCTTGTGTCTGGCTTTATAGGAGTTTTCTTCAGAGCGCGGTATCCCATAAACATTATTCATGATCACCCTATAACCCTGGAGATTGGATGATGAGAACTGCTCTTGCCACTTGAAAGAGGAACAAACCAAAGCCCAGTAATCCATCTTAGTCTTGTAGTCTATTCTTTAATAGTCTGGCTTCTCAACTGACTGTGGGCTCTGGAATGGCAAAGATCTTATTCAATATGTTGTTAACCCAGCCTAAATGCCAAACTCAGTGCCTGCTTTGGAGCTGGCATTTTGTGAGTTTGTTTTTTTTTCCAAATTAAAAAAAAATAAACAAGCAAAAGCAAAGCAAAACAAAATAAACCTCACTTCATTACAGAGGGGTGTTTGCAGAGGTCAAGCTGGAATTGTGGTTTTCAGCGTGGTACATTTTCAAACACAAGAATTGTTAATAGCATGCTATTGATGTTAAAAGATTCAAAACAACACTGCACAAGCTGGAAAGACCCACACCAGTCATTGTGGGGTTTACTAGTATATCTGTGAAGCCCCCAGAACAGACTTTTCTGGACTCCCTAAGCTAACATTACTGGAGTGCTCACTACCCAGGGCAGCCCCTTAGTCACAAGCACACTTTTTGTAGGCATCATTGGCTGCTTTGTCTTTCTTCTATGATAGCCTGCCTGTCAACTATCTTGTCAATTATTGCGCTTTCTATCTTTGCTCAGAAACTTACCCAATTCAGAACTAAACCAAGGTCTTCTCTCTTTTTTAAATTGAGATATTCCTTAAGCAGATTATAGGTTAGACCAGTGGGTTTTGGGGGGGGGATTGGTGAGACAGGGTCTCCCTATGTAGCCCATGCTGGCCTTGAACTCACAATTGTCCTCCTGTCTCATCTGGGGATTACAGGCATATCCCATCATGCCCGGCCTGATCAGTGGCTCTTAAGTGATTTTGTCCTTTCTCTCTCATAGCCACTTGATAAAGTTTAGAGATGCTTTTGACTGTCATAATTGGCAGCCATTGATCAGTATCTGGTGGGTAGAGGTTGGAATGCTACCAAACAACCTATAGTGCATAGGATAGTCCCCTATAATAAAGAAGTGTCCATCTGAAACTTCAGTGATATGGAAATCAAGAGACTAGATTGGAGTGGGTAGCCCCAAAGGAATGGGTGGCGTCAGTGGAAGCCACAGAGGCAGGGGTAGCAACAGGCCCTTCTATGGTCAGTCGCTTTCCCTTCTTGGGGTTTTGGTAAAGTTCAGATCATAAATAAGTTTCCTTATGGGGCAGTTCTGAAGATAGTCACCCTTAATTGTCAGTGGTATATTTAGCTTTCAGGAAACATACTTAGCTTCCCATTTACTTGAAATTGATAGAAATGTAGCACAAAATGCCTGGATGGCTAGTTGGAAGATGTGTTGAGGAAAAAAGAAAACAAGACAACCAAATAAATTAAAATTCCTGAAGCCACCTGCCATTTGGCCTTATAATTCTTTTCTGGGACTAGAGCCAAAGTAAGTAATTGGAGAAATATATAAAAATTGATCTCCAGAGATATTCATATAATGTTGTTTATAGTAACAATGTAAGTAGAAAATCTCATTATGCAAAATGCATTTAGTCCATTTTAAGAATCATCAAAGTCTTAAGAGTTCCAGTATTGTGAAAAATCCAGGTCCAAAGTCTGCTCTGACGCTTAAGACCAACTCTTAGCTATGAGCTGCTATACAAATAGAAAAAGAAAGCCAACTACTTCCAACATATGATGACACAGGGTAATCATCTCCTATTCTAAAGGGGGAAAATAAAAAGAAAAGGGAATAGGAATAGAACCAAAGCAAGACTGAAACCTGCAGGGCAAATGTTAAATCCTGTAGTTCCATGTCTAACAGCTACGGCAGGTGGTGGTGAGACATGAGCTTCACAATGGCTCCGTGTGGCCCTGTTTCTGTGGCATTACTGGTGGGAACCACATGGCATATCCCTTATGGTGGTTCCACTCACTACCTTTAGCTTTCCTCAGTGCACATTCCACGTTCCTGGTATCTCCAATTTCTGGGGTTTTCACTGAACCTTTGGGTTCACTCTTACAGCTTCACACCCTGCCTTCTCATGGGTTCCTTGTAAGGACTGTGACCCTGTCACACATTTTTGCCTTGGTGAAAGCCCCTATAACCCCATAGCTCTTGCATTCTGTATACCTGCAAAACCAGCATCACATAGGTGATACCAAGGTCAGCTGCCAGCTTGAGCAGTAGCTGGGCCTCCTTGGACCATGGCTGCAACAGCCTCTGAGAGCCTGTGTAACTGAGTAAACATTTCCACAAGTCTCTAAATGAACAAGGTACCTTTCACATGAAAGTTTATACTTCTGCACCTTTGAGCCTCGTCGAGCCTGTGATGAGTGGTGTCTGATCACTTCCTGAGATGCTTTTAAGTCATCTTTCCTCTTGTCCCAGTGCAACATACTTGGCTTCCTTTAATGTTAATATTTTTAGCAACCATACTCACCTTTGCCTCAGTTTTGCAGATGCCTTATTTCTGATAAAACTTCAAGCTTTTTGTATCTGCTTTTTGCTCCTGATCCTCATTGTAGATATGGCTAGAAGCAGCCATAAGTACCCATGCCATCGCCTAAATGTTTGGCTGCCTAAATGTTTGAAATTTTCTGTCAGATAAACTAGTAAAAGGAAGATACATTTTCTGCCAAGGTGTAGCACACATGGCCTCTAGTGCAACTGTCAATGAAGTTCTTGTTCCAAGCTGGAACTTCCTGAGCCTGGCCTTTGCGATCTGTTTTCCTGTCAACATGCTGGTCTTCTAAACTCTGACCAGACTGTCCCTGGTCAGCTTACAGCCTTCCTGGCCTTCTCTAGTCAGCATCTTCAAACCTTTCCATACTCTTCCCACAAACCAGTTCCAAAGGCTTCTGAACTGCATGGTCAGGTACAGTCACAGTAATGACCCCACTTCTCTGGTACTAAAGTCTGTATTAATCACTCTCCAGTTTCTAAAACACAATGCCCAACATCCACAACTTAAAAGAAGAGAGGTTTATTTTGATTCATTATTTCAGTCCACAGTTGCTGGATCCAAGACAGAAATGGCATGGTAGAAGAGCAAGACAAAGGAAAGCTATTCAACTCATGGCAATTGGGAAACAGAAAGAGAAGGGAGGAGCCAGGTATAAGAATATACCCTTCCAGGTCATGCTCTTGGTGATCCATGTCTTCCAGTCAGGCCCTACCTCCAAACTCATGGGACTCTTGGGATATTTTAGATTTGAACAATGACATGCTGACATGTGGTGGTATGGTTTGTCTAGAAATCTTCCCATTACCTCTTTTCCCAGGCTTCTGAAGGGAACTCACACTTAGAACTTCACCCCTGTACCTGTGGCCCTGGGATGGAAATGCTCCCCTAGAGAGATCTACAAAAATTTCTGTCAACTCTTCTGCTAGGAGGGAATTAGAGTCTGCCTGAGAGCTACAGGTATCTGACTTTGGAAAGAGACAGTGAACGCGAGGAGTCTCTAAGGTGGAAGTGGGGGAACTTCTTTCGTAGAAATAAGGAAGTCATGCAGGTAGCAGGTTGTCCTCCTAAACTTTGTTGAGGGGGCCTGGACCTGGATGAGTGGAGGAAGTGGTAGGCACTGTTATCAGAGTTGGTCTGCCATTCACCTCTGAGGCCACTTAGTAAGAACAGGAGAAATAGTAACAGTGAGGTCAGTAGGTCCCATTCATTGAGTACATCTATATGTTGCATTAAATTTTTGCCCCACAACACCATGAGGAGAGTACTCGAAATCCACAAAATAACCTTCTTGTGGCTATGTATGCTCTTGAGTTGTGCAATCAGGCTTCTCACTCATCATGATGGCTTAAAGAGTAATGAAAGTACTCTTAGCCTCCACTTCCTCTATAAAATGCAATGTCTACATTGTAGAATTATGAGGAGTAGGTGACTTTCCACATATAAAGAACACAGCACAAAATCTGATTGAGTAACCCTCGATAAAGTATCAGATTCTATTAATATTTTGCAGATCAAAAGAAATGCACCTAAAGTGACAAGTATACAGTAAGTGCATCTTTCTGCTTTATTCTGGTGTGTCGGGTAGATGAGAAATCTAAGACCTGGAGAAGAAAAGGGAATTTCAGAAATTATAATTTCTGAAATAATTAGAATTTCAGAATTTCAGAAATTATATAGTGAGAGTAGGTTGTAAGCTCAGATTTTTGGCATTCCAGAAAAAGACCCAGAAAATTCCAGCAAATTCCGTGAACACAAAACATGTAAATGGGGAAGCTGATTAACTTCCACTCTGCACCCTCTCAGGCTTGGATAGCCCCTTTCTGGGGCAGACATTTGTTCAAGTCAGACCTGATTTCCTCCAAAACAAAAAGGAGTGCTCCTTGCTGCACATGGTCAAAAGTAGTGGCTGACTTTTTTTTTTTTAACCTACCCTACATCCTATTCTTTTGAGCAAGTTCAACCTGCCACCTTTTGTTGGCTTAGATGACAGTCTAAGAGTCCCATCACCTGGCTTTTTTAAGTGACCTGACTGGGAAATCAGGCGGAAAGTGAAATTTGGCACCTATCAGCATCAAAAGAATGAATCTAATATCACAGCTTTTGAGCCACTTGATGCCATTTGCTGAGAGGTTGACTTTGAGAGAGACAGCTTTGGGGAAGGCTGTGTCTTCCTGCATCCCATCCAGGGCTGGCGGTTACAAGACCAATCTGCTTTTGAGGGGTGTGCAATCATGTAGTGTGTGGTCTCAGTACAGTGATCCAGGGTTCCAGGTCAGTCCATGAAGTTGGTTAGGCCAGGCCCACGACAAATGGAAATAAAAGTGTGAAACTGCTTATTTTTAGGGCCTTTGAAAAGATCAGAATGTCAGCATTTAGTCAGAATGAGGAGTTCCAGGTTACCTAGGGAGTTTAGCATTTGGCTGAGATAACATCAGCTCTGCATGATCCTGGGGGTTAGCTCATCCCAGCCCCCAGTGCTGATTGGCTTTGATGACAGAATCAAAATTCTTAGGATATTGGAGGGATAATGGCAGTCGCTGTGTGTGAGAATGCGGTGATCTATTGATTGAATGATACCTGGGTTCTTTCTGCCTGACGCTCATTCTGAGCTCTGAGGAGCACGTGAACATACAGGGCTACTAAACACCAAGAATTACCACGACTCATCATCTTGCAGTGTCATCTCTACCTGGAGATACTTGGTTGAAAGTTAATTAATTAGTAGGTAATTTAGGGCATTATTTTTCTATTTAAACTTAATCCAAGATCTGTCTTTGACTGTTTGATCTTGTCATCCTTTTTTAATGCACTGATCTTTTCCCTTTTCCCTAACCTCTTTAAATTACTTTAAAGAAAAAAAAACAGTTATCTTAATTTGTATTGAATTTAACTCAAAGAAAAAAAATTTAACTGCAGATCAACCTAGGTCACCTGTAGCCGAGAAGATTGGGATACTTCTGTTTTCTATATAGTCCTTGGGCCCAGTCCACGCCGTGGGTGGAAGCAGTTCTTGATGTTTAGTGACCACATAGGCTCTGAGGGTTGACCCCTCCTTTTTTCCCCTTTTAGGTGATGATAGAGAGATTTATTTTCCTACTGACACTGGGACCTGGTCAGTGCTCTAAATAAGAAACCCCCAGGAACTGTTCTGCTCTGGCTGTGCTGAGTTATTGGCAAGAGAGAACTGACCGAATTCATTTCCAGAGTTGCATCAACCTGAAGGTGCCTCTCTGATACAGCTGTGAAGTATCCTTTCTACATTATAGACAGCAGGTCTCTTTTAGAAGGCAGAGGGAGATGGGGCAGGAGGACTGGGTCTGCTGCTGGGAGCTTGGAGCAGATTGGCAGGAGGCCCTTCTCTGTGTATACCTTGGGTGAGCTCTTCAAGAGGCAGAGTAGCAGAGCGGGTGGATAAGGAAGACTGGGGTTCCTGATAGGCTGCTTTTGGAAGGAGACAGCTTTGGAAAAACACATCTTTTCACCAATCCCATCCACGGCTGATGGCCACAGACCAGTCTGCTTATGTGTCAAAGCCCTTTCTTGCTCTTCCATGTTATACATTCAGAATTTGGGGTCTCTTCTGAGAGTTTGGGCCCTGTAGGCACTTCTTGCAGAAGAAAAAACCTGGCGTCTTCTCAGGGGTAAAAGGGAGCAAAGGTTTAGAACATAAGCTCTGAGGTTTACTGATAAGATACATCTCCTTTATTTGCTATTACTGTGACACTGACTAGGTTATTTAACCACTCTGTGCCTTAAGTTTCCCTCAGGGGACAAAATATTGCCCTGCCCTACTGTAAGAACTGAGATAATTCAGAAGGAACACAATGGTGGGAGTCTGGTAACTACTGGCTTAGCAGCTCGATCACTGTGAACTGCTTAAGGAGCATGGGATCACAGTGCTGCTCATCTCTGCGTAGATGGGGGCTTCCTAGAGTTACAACATGATATGAACCAATGAGGATAGATATCATGATTCCCTATTTTCCAGATGAGGTCCTTTGAATCTATTAGGCACCAAACAAGCATGCTAGAATGTGGGCCAACATGTATAGGATACCATCTTTGCCTTCCACAAAGCTGGAATACACAGAGCACACTGTGAATATTGAAGAATCAATGAGAAGAAGCATGGCAGCAGTGAGCCAGATTCTCATTGTTGGTGCTGAATGTCTTGGGCAATGGCAGAAGCAACTGGGTCAGAGGTGGACTGAGATAAGCTTTTTCCCCCTGCCTGTTCTTCCTCCTCCAAACTCTCTTCCTTTCTAGCATAGCCAGGAGCTCCCAGCCCTCCAGCTCCTGGACACACGCAGAGGGAAAAGTCTCCTTGGCTTCTCATCATGACTAGTTTAGATAGGGTGAAGGGGTTTAAATATGGTGCCTATGGTGATGGCAACCATCTTGCCAGCCAAGGTGGGACAAGGCGATACAGCAAATGGATAAGCAGGGTGGGCAAATACCTGGTCATACATTCCCACTTTTCTATGTTTTCTCACCCCTTGCTTGTTTCCTGGATGCCATCTTCCAGAACCAGTTTGTTTAAAGGCTCCAGGGTTCAAGGCTCAACTCTAGTACTCTCTTATGCTACCTTTCCTGACTTGCCAACAGAGGGACCCTCAGCCTACACGTAGCTTCCACACAGGTGTTCTCAGACATGGTACCTTCCTGGGTACACTGAGACCTCCTAGAGGACAGGGGCTGTCTAGCCCACCTCCTGTCTGTGCCCCATAACTGTATTTTATCAGGCAAAACTATAAGGAGGCAAGTGAGAGGACAGGGAGTGGAAAAGAGAATGGCTGTCTCCAGAGCAGGAGGTGTCATGGTTTAATGTCAGTGGACCCCAAGCCTCATGCCTTTGCATTATGCATTTGTGATTGGTTCATTCTCTAGAGCTTGGATTGAGGGTGTGAGTGCTACACCAGCCTAGGGGTGGGGCCCCTAGGATGTCATGTAATGGCAAGAAGAAGGCATGTCTCAATCTGGCTGGTTTCCACCTTGCTGTTTGCAGCCACCATGAACTGTGGCCTGCCATGCCACCCTGCCTTTGAGCCAACTGAGTATGGACTGAAATCTCCAAAAACTGTAAGAAATAAACTTTTCCTTTCCCAACTTTGGGCCTCAGGTATTTTGTCTCAGTGACAAGTAAAAAGTAACTAAGACAGGAGGGGTTTGCATTTATGATGACACCATTGGCTAACCTGGGAGAGCAAGCCTTGGAGGTGCTTGCTGCCATTGTAACATGGGCCATAGCTGGGGCCTGGATACTTGGGAAACTGTAGGACCAGGGAACGGGATCTTTCTTCTCACACTCCTAGACTCTGCCCATGGCCCTTGGCCAAAGGCACTGAGGTATGTTCCGGCTTCTTCCACAGCCCTAGCCATAGCTGATGGGAGCTGACAGGAGGCCTAAAAACATAGAGCAGTCTGACGCCCCACTAATCCCCACATCATCTGTGGGTGTATGTTTCCAACAAAGGTAGAGAAGATGATAAAAGAAGCAGTGTTTCTGCATGTGGTACTTCTAGTGAAGCTTGTTTGCATGGTGATTCTCATCAGCACTTTTTTAATATCCATAGACCCATGCCACCAAGGATGGGCACAGTCTTGTGCCAAAGCTCTCGGATTAAAAATGTTCTGGATTTAGCAGAAAGTGGTTGGTGAGCAAGCAGGCAGCTGTCTTGCTGGCTGGATTTCTCTAGTATGCTGCATGCCAAATACAATGTCTGCAACCCTCGCCCCTGTGGGATTTCCTGAAACCTCTAACCCAGCTCTTCAGAGTTTTACTCCTAGGCACAGTCCTATACAAACTGTCATTCTTGGAGTTTAGTGTTGTTGTACGGCAGCTGTTTATCAGTCAGAATTGGTCTAACACTTTTTAACTGCTTAAATGATAGAGCCAAGAGTCAAACAACCCTGATACACATTGATGGTAAGTATCCAAGATGCTTACCTGCAGGATATCCAAAGCTTGATGAGGAGACCAGAAATGATCTAGAAGGTAGCATTTGGTTACTTCATCTGCTCATGATAGTCCTGGACATGGTCAAGAAGCAGAAGTTGCTACTAAGAATGATCAATCTTGGTCTCTGATCTCGAGGAATGAGTTATGGAAATAAAAGACAAAACAAATTAAGGTCAGTAACGTATCAGTGAGTGGTATATAATAAAAGCATTGCCTCAAATTCAAGAAGTGAATTGGTATTCTTGCTCAGCCTACCAGAAAAGGCTTAGTAGAGACAGGGACATCTGAAGGATGGGCTACTTTCTAATGCCATGGTGAGCATATAAGGCACTGTTGCTGAGGACATGCAGGAAATAATTGAAAGGCTTGGCCCAAGCTATGAAAAGGGAAGAGAATTTCCAGTCGAAAAATGTGAATGCAGAAATGTAGAACACACCTAAAGGTTCCAAACAAGTGCCAATGGCTCATCTGCTTTAGCTCAGTTTGAACACCAGAATCTTTTCTGTAATAGGTAGGGCCCATTTGGTCCAGGCATCTGATTTATCACTGTTTGGAGGGAGACACTCTTTAAGTGAAGTGAATGGGTAGTCGGGAGTTACTGAACATACCACAGTGAGCTATGAGGATAATTCCAATAGCTCAAAATGAGTTTATGTCAATACCTGATTCTCCTCACTAAGCAACTAGTGGTTTTCTTTAGCTAGCAAAACCTAGAAGAGAGCGCAGCTCTATATGGGTAGTAGCCCTTGTTCTTCAAGTTCTATTGACCCTCTTTGGTCTGTCCTGTGACAATTTATGTCCAGACTGCAGCATCTGAAAGTTTTAGGATAATTATTAGTTTTATAGATAATTATTAAGCATGCCAATTAGGTTATTTTAACTTCTCTAAGGTATGGGATGGTCCCACGGGAGACAGAGTTTAGATTCCTGGTCCTGGAGAGGGAGGGGCACTCTGTGTGGTGGGCTTTCCTGGACCTCCAGATAATTTAGCAACACTCCCCCACTCCACCCTACTCTCATCCTATCACACAAAAGTGATGCTGTGTCCTGCTTTCTAATCTGGGTTAGGGGAGATGAGAGAGCAGTGGACAGAGTTTACAGACTCTGATTTGCATGCCAAAGTGGTATCTGTTAAGATGAATGAGAGAGGAAGTGGGTGTCCTGTCCAGACTCTACTCTAGGGGAGTCACCTGACTCTGGGGAAGCTAGTGATAGGGAGGAGATCTGGGCCTCTAGAAAAACTAGCAGCCTTTTCCCCCAGGGGCATATACCACTAACAGTGGTATATGTTAATTCCTGGAGAACACCAATATTAGCCAAAATGGATACACAAATACTTACACTAAGATAATAATGCTTGAAAAAATTGGATTTATAAAAAGAAAACTCACTTCCAAACTCTGGTACACAAAGACTGCCTAGTAATGGACTTCCCACCGAATTTTCACCAACTCCATAATTTAGTTTTTTTCATTTCCATGCAGATGGTACAAGAAGGCAATGATGAAAGTTCTTAGCAATGAAAAAAATTTATCATGGTATGTATTTTGTTGCTAGTTTTGCTCAGTAGCTCATGTGAAAAAAGCAGTTGATAAAATTTAGTGTGAAAACACTCAGCAAACTATGAGTAGAAAGGAATTTCCTCAATCTGATAAGGAGTATTTACAGAAAACCACTAGAGTTTGCATCAGAAGCCTGCGCTGAATGGACTGAATATCATACTCAACTGTGAAATACTGGACACTTCATTCCTGAGACTGAAAGCAAGCACTATTACTACTTCTTTCAACAGTGTACGGAAGGGTCTGTCCAGTGTAATAGTTATAGGAAAACAAGAAGTAAATATGTTTTTATTGGCAGATAAAATGATTGTCTACATGGAGAATTCAAAGGAACCCAAAAACTATATAATTCCTAAATATGTTTAGCAAGATTTCTAGATATAAAAAGGATATATAAAAATTTTTTCTATTTCTACAATTGGTATCAAACAACTAGAAAACGAAATTTATAAACTAGTAACTGTAAAACTGAATCAAAACTAATTAACTAGAGTGAACCTAATGAAAGATACACAAGGCTGAAAACCATAAAACATAGTTGAGAGAAATTAAAAAAGATCTGAATAAACAGAGACTTGCTTCATACATAGGGAATGGAAAATTCAAAGCTGTTAAGACATCATTCTTTTCTAAACTGATCTATAGATTCATCTCAACTCATTAGATTTTGGGGGGAGTGTTGAATATTGACAAGTTGATCTTAAATTTCTATGGCAGAGCAAAAGACCAAGAGTAGCCAAGCAATCTTGAAGAACAGGAAAAATTTAGAGAATTTTCACTATCAGATTTCAAAACTTACTATAAATATACAGTAATTAGAAGAGTATACCATTAGCATAAGGATCAAAAAATAAAACAGAATAGAAAAACCCGTTATGTTGTTCCTTGGTTTGCAAAAAATGTGTCACCACAGTCTAGTGGGAGAAAAGACATTTGCAAAACATGGTGCTGAAACAGTTGTGTATCAGGACACATAGAAAAGTAATCTTGATTCCTACCTCACACTGCAAAAATTTATTCAAGATGGAGTATAGAACATCATGTTATGCAATAAATCTCCTTCTTGGTGTGCAGTAGGCCCTGGGCTCAATCACAGCGCTACCAAAAATTGTTCTAAAAGAAAACAGAATTCTTTTTGTTTTTCTGGCACCAGGAATCAAACTCATGACCTCGTGTTGGCCAGGCAGGCGCCATGCTACTGAGCTATACCCCTGGCCCTAGGAAAACAGAATATTTTGATGATCCTGGGATAGGAAAAAGCTTCTTAAACAGAACGCAAAAAACACAAATCAGCATATCTGTAAAAAATCAATTAAAATGCAAACGAAAAGCCACAAATTAGTGAAAGATATTTACAATACCTCTAACAAAGGACTTTTATTTAGAATATATAAAGAATATATGTATATTCAATATATATTTATCTGAATCAATAAGAAAATTCAATTTAAAAAATGAGCAACATTTGGACATATATTTCCACCCCCAAAATATTCCAAATGACTATAACCGTACAAAAAAAAAGATCTCAACATCATTACTCATGAGGGAAAAGTCAGTTAAAACCCAAATGAGAAAGTGCTCTATACTCTTCCTATAGGTAATAAATAGACAGACATGCAAACAGTATCAGCAACTCAATAATCCAGTGTTAGCAGGGTTGTAGAGTAACTGAAACTCTCCCACACTGCTTGGTAGTAATGGTAATTGTTTCAATAATTTTGAAAAACTATTTGGCATTATCCACAGCAGCTAAACATAGGCTACCTTATAGCCAATAGTTTTATCCTGAGCTATATACATAAGTAAACTGAGATATATTTCATGTCGTGATAAAGACAAGTATATGAATATCCCTAACAATTGTATTCATTAGTTCAAAGCTCAAGGCAATCTAAATATACACCTGTATGAAAACAGACAAATCATTTTTTTTGTACAATAAAGTACTACAAAACAAAAAATGAACTCTTGATACACATAATAACTTGAGCAAATGTCATATACATTATCTTGAGCCAAAAAAGTCAGATGTAAGGGAACACATGTGATTTGATTTGTATAAAAGTTAAAAACCAGGATAACAGAAAACAGTCTATGATGATAGAAATAAAAATATGTTTAGCTTTAGTGGGATGGAGTACTGACTGGAACAAGATGTGAGAAAATTTCCTGGGATATACATAATGGTTCATATCTTTACCTCTATAGGATTACAATATGTACAAAAATAAAAATTCACTGAACTGTGCACTTAATTTTTGTGTACTCTGTCGCATGCTATCCTCAATAAAGTGAGTTTAAACTCAGTAAAAAATATTTTTATGAATAAGAAGAGCAAAGTTCACCATAACAATTGCTCTAGAGATTTCCAAATTTGGGCTTTAGAGTCTTCCCATTTGTTGAAAATACTGTCCTTTCCCTATTGAATGATCTTGTAACTTTTGTTGAACTAACTTGACATATGCCAAAATTTATTTCTGGGCTTTCTATTACATTCCATTTATCTGGAATGGAATCTGTCTTTATGCCAGTACCACATTGCTTTGGTTACTATAGCTTCATAATATGTTTTGAAATCAGATAGTGTGATGCTTCCAGTTTTGTTATTTTTAAAAATTGTTTTAACTTTTTAGGGAATCTCTTGAGATTTTATATGAATTTCTCCATGAAAAATATTATTGAAATTTTAACAAGGATTGTATTTAATCTGTAGATCACTTGGAAGCAGTGCTGACATCTTAGCAATATTAATTCTTCCAACTCATCAACACAGCATATTTTCTATTTATTTGTGTATTCTCTACTTTCTTTCAACAATGTTTTGTGCTTTTCATGATAAAATCCTTTTAACTCCTTAGTTAAGCTTATCATTAAATATTCTGTTAAATTTACAGTACTATTATAAGTGGTATTGTTTTCATAATTTTCTTTTCAGATATTTCATCATTAGTATATAGAAACAAAGCTGGCTTTTATATGTTGATACTTTATTTTGCAACTTTACCAAATTCACTCAACAGTTTTCTGATAGTCTTTATGATATGTATATAATATTTGCAGATGTTATGTATCACATATAATGTAATATCATATGCAAATATGGAGAGTTGCATTTCTTTGGTTCTTTCTGATTTGATGCCTTTTATTTATTGCTTTTGTGTATCATTCCTCCTAGGGCTTCCAGCACAATATCAAATAGAAGTGTTAGGAGAGGGATCCTTGTCTTTTTTTTTTTTTTTTTGGTACCAGGCTTCAAACTCATGACCTCACATTTACCAGGCAAGAGCTTTGAGCCACTGAGCTAAGTCCTCAGCCCAAGATCCTTGTCTTGTTCATAATATTAAAGGAAAAATGAGGAAGCTTTTACCATTGAGTGTAATATTACCATGGGCTTTTGTATATAGCCTTTATTAAGTTGAGGTATTTTCAGAATATATTACAAAAATACAATAGTCAAAACAGACATATAGAGCAGTGGAGCAGAATGGAGAACCCAGAGAAAAGCCCATCTATATACAATTAACTGATTTTACTGATTTACTTTTTATTTTTAATATTTGAATGTTTATTAAAAAGCATCAAAATTTTCAACTGCTGTGTTCACTGCTATATGATCCAAAATCCATAACAGTGTGGATCACATAGCAGTGCTTGGTTTTTGGTGTACAAAGTCTAAAAAAGAACATAAAAAATAAATTCTCATATTAACTTCAATGAAAATACCAGTGGCACTATACAAAAAAAACCCTTTACTTCAATTATCACTCTAAGGCAGTTTGCATTTATGACAACAGCATGTTCCATACACATATATTGCTAACACTGACAGCATGTATCTTTTTCTTTCCTGGCCTTTTTGTAGGACATACTTGACATCTCAAGCAGTCTTGAGATGTGTCAGGTGTTTTTCAGGAGGATCTTATCATATTATATAGTATGCCTTTAACAGGAACATAAAATATCAATAGAACAAACTAGAGGGGAGACAGCTAGTGTGGAGACAACTGCATATCTCTGGACTCACTATCATGAGCAGCACTTTAGCAAAGATTGGACTCAGAGGAACAAGGCCACAGCACATCACCTAGAGCTGCTAAAGGCTCATTTCTTGCTAAGTTTCATAGAGAACTCATTACACAAAAAGGTAGTGGTGTTCATGGGCCAGGAGAAGGTTTTGGTGTGTCCAATACAGGTGATGCTTGAATTGGTTTTGTGGGCTTTCCATCTGTTGGGAAGTCAACACTGCTGAGTAACCTGGCAGGAGTCTATTCTGAGATGGCAGCCTCTGAGTTCACTACTCTGATGACTATGCCTGCTGTCATCAGGTGCAAAGATGCCAGGATCCAACTCCTAGTATCCAGGTATCACTGAAGTTGCCAAGGACTGGAAAAGTAGAGGTCATCAAGTCATTGCAGTGACCCATACTTGTAATTTGATCCTAATCATTCTGAATGTCTTGAAACCCTTGGAACACAAGGAGATAATTGAAAATGATCTAGAAGGCTTTGGTATTTTCTTGAATAGCAAACCTCTTAACATTGGCTTTAAGAAGAAAGACAAGGGAGGCATTAATCTCACAGCCACTTGCCCTCAGAGTGAGCTGGGTGCTGAAACTGTGAAGAGCATTCTGGCTGAGTACAAAATTCATAATGCTGAAGTAACTTTGCACACTGATGCCTCAGCTGATGACCTCATTCGTGGGAAGGAAACAGAGTGTATATCCCTTGTATCTATGTATTAAACAAGATTGACTAGATTTCCACTGAGAAATTGGACATCATCAATACGGTACCACGCTGTGTCCCTATCTCTGCCCATCTGCTGGAATTTTGACTTGTTGAGAAGATCTGGGACTATGTGAAACTAGTGAGAATCTGTGCCAAACCCAAAGGGCAGTTACCAGATTACACATCTCCTGTGGTGCTGCCTTACTCCAGGGTCACAGTGGAGAATGTCTGCCATTCACAAAAATCTTATCAAAGAATTTAGATATGCTCTGGTCTGGGGTCACTCTGTGAAACATCCTCAGAAAGTGGGGAAGACCATACATTGGAGGATGAGGATGTCATTCAAACTGTGAAGAAGTGAAACCTTCCTCTTCCTCCATCTGCCAGGCCAATCACAGAGCTTTCCCCATGACCAAGCACTCTACTCAATTCCTTCCATTTTTGACAGCCACTGGGTCAGGATACAGGGGTGGGAAATGGAGGCACCCAAACTGGAACTTAATTTATCTCGCTGTGGTGTCACCTTCCATGTTGAACTGCATAAAATAGAGACTTGTTCTCTATGTGCACTTTATGTGTCTTTGTCAGATTTGTTTTGGGATGGGCCGAATGAGCAATGCACAGTGAAGCAGCTGCAGAAAGAGTGCTTCATAGCTTGGTTTTGAATGTGAAATGGGTAAAAATGTGACTTGTAACATCTTAAAAAATATTAAATTTGTAATATGAATTGTGCATTTAGAATAGACATCAATATTTTCACATTAGCTGTGTATTTCCAAAACCTAAAAGATAACATCAGCTGTGCACTTACAAAACCTAAAAGATAACATCACAAGTAAATTCCTAGTTTTATAGTGAAAATACCAATACGATTCAACCACAAAAATAAGCTTTTCAATGGTCATATTCAAGGCAGTCTTTACACATGACAACTGCATGTTCCATGCACGTGTTTCACACTGACAGCACGAGTGCTTAGCTTTCCTTTCCTATGTGGCAGTCTTGTCACCTTTTATCTTCCTGTTTTGTCAGGAGCTTCCTACTATATTGTACAACATACACTTACTAGGGAAATAAGATGTCAATAAAATGAAATATCAAATATGTAATGCATGCTTAAAATAGGCATCATTTTCATGGTAGCTATTTACTTACTTACAAAGCCTGAAAGATAACATCAAAAATAAAAACCTATGTGAACTACAGTGTAAACAAACAAAAAGCTACCACACAAATAAGGTTGCCTTCAACTGTCACACCCACGGCAGTTTTCACACATGACAGCTGCATGTTCCATACACCAGTGTTGCTTACACTGATAGCATGTATGTTTTGTTTTTCTGTACTTTCTTACAGGCCCAGTTGACGTCTGTAAGGAATAGCACGAGGCAGAGACCAACTGAGATCACCAGGCTTGTGGAAAGGCAACACGGCGTGGAATTTTTTGTGCCCGGTTGCAGGCAGAGGGTGAAAAGGCTATCTATAGGGAGCAAAGAGAGGCAAGCTTTTTAAAAATAGGGCTTGAAAGAAGGCAAGTGACATTAGGTAGGAAGACCTTAGTAAACATTAGTGATCAAAGTTCTCTGCGTGTTTTGTGCCTCAGTGGGCAAAGTCCTTGAGGCATCCAGTGTGAATGCTTGGGTGTCTTTGGATGTAGTCCACTTTCCATCTTATCTCTTTTATGACATCCTGTGTTTGCCATGGGCACCAGTGCTGGGTTAAGAATAAAGGTTTCTGCTGGCAAACAGGTTAAGTTTGGGAGAGTTGTGTCTGAACTGAGCCTTACATTTCTTTTTGTTTTTATAAACAAAAAAGGAAAGAGAAGAAAAAAAGAGAGATAGGTGTCATTTCTCATGACTGCTTCTTGTGTGACATGTGGGCTGAGTGGCCAATCTATTGGGAAGGAAAGCTTTAGGGAACTATATCATATTGGGGTGAGGAGAAGAGCAACAGTTACCAATTAATGATTGTTTGGGTGCAGTCTTGTAAGAATTGTGACAGGAGTCTGAAAAGGCAGGGCCTGAACGAGAGAAGGGTTTGGTATACAGACCAATGGTCCTGCTAAGGCCAGGAGCCACGAGACCCATCTGGAGGATTTCTATGAAGGGCTTCAGAGAAGACTATGGTCTGGCAGAAGGAGAGCAAAGCAAGGGCAAGGACCTGGCAGAAGTACAGGATAATCAGCTGATTTTAGATAAGAGTTCCAGGAATACACAGTGGAGGACAGACAGTCTCTTCAACAAATGATATGGAGAAAACTGGATATCCACATGCAAAAGAGTGAAATTGGACTCTTACACCATAAATGAAAATCAACTGAAAATGGATGAAAGAATTAAAAAATGAGATCTGAAACTACAAAATTCTTAGAAGAAAACAAGGAAAATGCTTTATGATATTGGTCTTGGCCATTATTGTAGAAAATTGCAGCAGCATAAGGTAGGGTCTCAAAAATTAAAGTTAGAATTACCTGTGGTACAGCAGTCCTACTTCTAGCTGTCCAAACCCATTGAATTCAGGATACTGGAAAGCTATTTAACACTCTCATGTGGATTACAGCACTATTCACAGTAGCCAAGAGGTGGAAAAACTTAGATGTCCACCAATAGATGAGTAGATATAGAAATATGGCAATATGGTATATTATATAAATAGATAATAACATATAATGTATACAAGGGAATATTAATCAGTCTTAAAAATGAAGCAAATTCTGATACATGCTATAATATGAATGGAACTTTAGTACATTAACCTAAGTGAAATAAGCCATCTAGGAAAACACAAATGCCATGTTTGTACTTTTATGATACCCTAGTCTTTTTTTTTAGAAGCTACATAATTGAGATGGTTAGCTCCCATAGACCAGGGAGTTAAACTTCCCAGAAGAGAGGTTCATTTAGCTCATGGTTCTGGAGTGGGGAAGTCCAAAAGCATGACTCTATTATCCTGTGCGGATCTTCTTCCTTCCTGCACCTTAAGTTGGCAGAGGGAATCCCATGATAAGGCAGAGCAAGCTTCTTGCTAGGGTCTTTCATCCTCTTCTAATTGCATCCTAGAGGCCCTACATTTTGACCTCCTCTAACCCTAATTATTTCCCAAGGATCCCACCTCCAAATACCATTAATAGATTACTTTGGGGGTTGAGTTTATAACACATGAAATTTTGGGGATACATTCAAACCATAGTGTAAAAAATACTTAGAGTAGTCAGAACCATAGAGATTAGAATCATAAGAAGTAGATTTGTAATATTTCCATAGGGTAGAAGGGGGTAAGGAAAATGGAGGGTTATTAATTGATGGGTATGAAGTCTCAGAAAAGCAAGGTGAGTAAACTCTGGAGACCTGATGTACAACATTGTACCTAAGTCTACAATGCTATATTGTACATATACAATTTTGTTAGAGGGTAGAGTGCATGTTGAGTGTTCAAACCACAATTAAGTTAAATTAAAAATAATAAAACATCTTGTTTTAAAGAAAACTAGTGGAAAATAGCATTAAGTGACTCCTGTTCCTTTTGTCTGAAGACTTGAGGAGTTGGAAATGCGGAGATCTTGAACTGACGACATCTTATTTTGAATGTTCAGTTGATTGAAGGTAACAACTCCCAGCCATCACCCCATCCTCCTATCTACAAATGGAAAATAAGAACCAGAGGTCCCAGCTACTCCATGGAGATCTGTTCCTGACAGCTTCATCCCAGAACAATAAACTGACACTGGATAGTCTGCAATCATCAGCCAGTTGTTCTTTTTCTCCTGCCTCAGTTAGCTGAGCCTAGCAATGAGTTGGGGTCTCTGGAAGTAGAGGTTCCTGCTGGACAACCTTGGAGACCCTAAATGAATTCCAGTTCTCCAGGTTCTGAATTGTTGCTTTGTTTGCATATTTTGAAGTTTTTAAAGAAAGGTTACAATAGTTTCCTTGGCTTACAGATGTCATGGGTTGTGTTTATGCTGGTGGTCTCCAGTGCTAGGATAACTGCTTTCCCAAGCACAGTCTTGTTGGGAAAGAAGGGAAGACTGTTGAAGAATGTCTGCCTTGGACTACAGTCCCCTCTTCTTAAGGCTTATTTAAGCTTTTATCTCATCCAGTTGACTGCTAGAGACACAGAAGTGAAAGGGCAGAAGTGAAAGTGCTCTCCAAGAACACATAGCTGCTAGAGATAGGCAAGCCTGTGTTACAAACAACAGTAAGGGTGTAAGGTGATAGGATAGCATGGTGGTAAGAGAACTGCCTTACTGATTTGTGGGGTACAGCTGTAGGTAGGGAGCAGGACATCTTGGTTGTGCACATACATCTGGTATTTATTGTACAGTAAACTTAAATCAATCTCTGAAAGGGTTAGTGTTTACCTGCTATGTAAAATAGGCAAAACATGTAGAAAAATGTGCTATCAATCCTGCAGAACCCTTATGAGGGGCATAAATCAGCTGTGACAATGTCTGGGGATGGCAACAAAGGAAATCAGGTGCTGATATTTATCAGTGTCCTCTTTGCTGCTTCCAGTGAACAAAGTGCTATTGCTTTGGTGCTGCACTTAGAGAAACCGAATCTTGAATTTGTTCATTTTTCAGCATATGATTAGAGTTCCTCCAGAATCCTAAGAGCATTCTCAACACTAGCTCAGCTCTATCACACTTTAACATAAAGGTGAAGTTGGGCCATGTAGACTGGTGGACCAGCTGTCTAGACAGAGTCCTCCCAGGAGCCATGGGCTACAACTCTGCCCATAGACTGAGACTGCCACATGGATGGCAGCTACGAGCTAGGTGGGGAAGGGGCGTGGCAGTACAGAACAAGTCCTGTCTGGTAACTGCTCTAATTCCTAGTTGAGCTTGAGTTTTGTTTTTCTGTTGTCTCCCTGCCTGCATATAGCAGTATTAGAGCTGGAACTGGAGCTGGAGGGTCAAAGGGTGAGTAGTTGCCCGTAAAGCTGGTGCAGTGTAACAGAATGAAGACTGAGTCACCTTGAGGAGTGGTGGCTCTCAGATCACAAGGCCCAGGAGGTCGAGTTAGCTGTCTCTTCCCAATACACAGTTCTTCATCCATTGGAGCCCAACACTTCAGGATTTATGTCTCTCTACAATTCTTCTCTCTTCTCTTAGCCCTTTCTCTTTCCTCTCCATTCCTTTTTCCTCCTTTCCCCCATCTCTTTGATCCACCTTGTCACTGGTACTCTCAACTTCTTCAGGTAAACTTGTCCCTAGAGGTATCAGCACAAACATCTCTTCCCATCTCATTCATTACAAGCAAATTTCCCTCATATTCTTGTCCACAGTAATAATAACTACTTTGAAATCCTCACCTGATATTTCCAACATCTGGGTCTCCATTGGTTATCTTTTTTTTGGGAAACTGTTGGTATTTTTCTGTTCTTCATATATTGCATAACTGCTACATTGTAAGTATTGTATTGTGGAAGCCTAGATTCTTATGGAGAGTGTTGATTGTTTTTATTTTAGCTGATAAACTCTTGCTGTATTTTGAGCAGGAATGCAAACCTCTGCTGAGTTCTTTCATCATTGTCTAGATAGTTCTGAGCCTGCTGTGTGAATGCATAGTTTATCAATTAGCCAGAGGTTTGATAGAGTACATATACAGGACTTGAGCTCCTCATCTTTGACTTACTACTTCCTAAAGTAACCCCTTTACTTTCTAGCACCTGCAGTTTCCCTGAGATTTATTTTCTGGTTTTTTAAGTTGAAAAACTATAGCCTTTCTAAGAGAGCTTTAGTCACCTCACATGAAGCTCACTGTGTTTGTGTAAGATGACTTTGAACTATCTTCAAGTTCAAAGCCATTTAAATGGGAAACTCTGCCTCTCCTCCCTTCATCCAAATGTCAGCTCTTCTTCAAAAGATACCTTTTTTTTCTCATTTTCTAATACTTTTAGACAGCTGAATTTTTTCCCCTTTAGAGTTAACGGTTATATTGGTGAGAGATTTGGTCCAATAATTTACTTGACCATATCAGACATGAAGCTCTTCCTATTTTTAAAATTTCCTCATTTTAATTTATTATTTTTATTTTAAAAAGAATAAAACAAAAGAGAATAAAGCAAATCAGAACAGAATAATGAAAATAATACAGGACTTCAAAACAAGACAGCAGGAAATCAACAATGGCTACCTAATGTCTCTTGTTTTCTTCAAAATAGCTGTCAATACCATCAAACAATAAAATCAAACAAAACAAAACAGAACAAAACCAACTGAAACAAAAGAATGAAAGTGTTACAGGACTTCAAAACAAGATAACAGGAAATCAACAATGGGTACCATAATGTCTCTTGTTTTCTTCAAAAATAACTGTCCATACCTTCACACATAATAAAATCAAACAATACAAATAGACTAAAACCAATCAAAACAAAAGAAGGAAAGCATTATAGGACTTCAAAACAAGACAATAGTAAATGAACAAGGCTACTATAATATCTTGTTTTCTTCAAAATAGCTGTCCATACCATAACACAAAATAAAGTCAAATAAAACAAGACAGAATAAAGTCAATCAAAACAAAACAATGAGAGCAATACAGGACTTCAAAACAAGATAATAGGAAATTAATAATGGTTACCATAATACATCCCATTATTTTCAAAATAGTTGCCTATACCATCAGACACAGTAAAAGCTAACAAAACAAGACAAAATAAAACCAAACCTAACAAAATTATGAAAACAATACAAGAATTCAAAACAAGATAATGGGAAGTTAACAGTGGTTGCCACTTTCCCTTTGAGGCATTTCCTCCCCTGTCACTTTCATAATATCTACTGGATCCAACTGTTAGTTTTTGGATCCAACTAACTCCTTCAGGTTTTTATGCTAGGGTGATAATGCAGTGTTCACCCATACGAGTCCAAACCATCTTACCTATGAGCATAATCTCCAGTTGCATCCATTTACCTACAAGGGTTTTGAGATTACCCTACTTTATAGCTGGGTAGCTTTCCATTGTGTGAAAAGACTATATCTTTCTTATGCATTCTGTGGTCGATAGGCAAGTTACCTTTGCTTTTTTCTGGTCTCCTGTCACCTGGAACAGTTATTTTCTTTCCTTTGAACTTCAGTCTATGAATTTCCTTCTAGTTAAATGAGTTTCTTGCATATAGTATATTGATGGATCTTGTTTCTTGATCCATTCTCCCTGTGTTTCTTTTTATTGGTGAATTGAGACTGTCTACATTAATGTTACAGCCAGCATACATTGGTTTGTCTCTGCCATGCTGTCCTCCTGCTGTTAGCTCTCCACTTTTACCTTTCATTCAGTTGCCTGTCCTGTTTGGCGATCCCCCTCTGCTGCTGTCCCTGGAACTGTGGTCATCTTTATATCTCTCTAGAATATCCTTCAGCACTTTCTGTAGGGTTAGTTTTGTGGTCATAAATTCCTTCAGTTGTTCTTTACCATGGAAGTATCTTATTTTTCCATCAATTTTGAATGATAGTTTTGTAGGGTACATCAACCTGGGTTGGAAGCTGTTTTCTTTCAGGATTTGAAACACCTCACTCCAAACTCTTCTTCACTTGATGGTTTGTGTTGGCAAGTCTGCTGTGATTATGATTGATTTTCCAATATTTCTTTTCTCTAACAGTTTTTAGTATTCTGTCTTTGTGCTGAATTTCTGGGATCTTGATTATATAGTATTTTTATACAATGGCAAGGTATTCATCTCTATAGAAGTATAACCTTGAGGCCCTTGTAGCTAAATGGATACAACTGGAGATCATGCTTATGAGTGAAATGGTTTGGACTTATATGTGTGAGCACTGTGTTGTCTCCCTGGAATAAAAAACCTGAAGGAGTTAATGTGATCCAAAATGCACAATAGAAACTGTGAAGGTGAAAGAAGAGGAAATGTCTAAAAAGAGAAGATGGTAGACATGTTTTGAAGTCCTGTATTGCTCTCATTGTTTTGTTTTGATTGACTTTATTCTGTTTCATTTTGTTTGGTTTTATTCTCTTTAAAATGAAATGAACCAACTAAAGAAACTACAAAGATTAAAAATGCTAATTTGTGGTACTGTTAGGTATCACTCCTAGAAACAAACGAGTACTCTATGGATGTTGGTTTTACCATTGCTGTACATTTCACAACAGACATAAACTTGGAGCATGACAGAAATTCTGAGAAGAAATGCTAGCTCAATGTGGGATGTAGGGGCATATAAAATGCTCCCTAAAAGTCTCATGTGTGAAAGGTGATTGGATCCAGGGATGCTGTACTCAACAGTGAATTCAGGTACTGTTAGGAAGGAGGTCCTGACTGGAAGCAGGTCTCTGCAGGGGTGACCAGGAAAGGTGGGTTCTTGTTCCCAGCTCCTCCCTAGTCTCTCTGTTTCCCGGCAGCTATGGTTGAGCACCTTTTCCTCTCCTCTGCCCCTCTGTCATGCTGCGTCTAACTTGGACCATGGGCTGAAACCTGTCCTCCTTTCACTTGTGGGCGTTAGATATTTTGTTCCAGGAATGAGAAAGACAGGATGTCAAGGAAGAATTCATGGAGGCTGTGAGCCCTGAGCTAAATCTAAAAAACAAATAACTATTAATCAGGTCAGAAAGGAGAAGAGTCCCAAACAGGAGGAACTACACTGAGTAAAGGCTCAGAAGTAAGAAACAGCTGCTATGTGGGGGATGTACTCATACCCTGCCTCAGGGGATGGAGATGTGGGAGCAATAGTTAAAGAGTAGATTCATCCCCCATGTCCAAAAATATGCTCAGCATATATTGGGAGACAGTTTCATGTATGGCCAAGCAGCTGGAGCTGTCAGCTGGAGAGACAGAGGCACAGACACGTGCACACACATGTGTGCCTCACCCTGCAGCCTACATGTGAGAGAGAAGCTGGGCAGGAAGTGAGCCGCAGCCCCAGGCGCTATGGACATTCCCTTGCTGGGATTCAGGGCAGAGGTGGAGATGTGGGCTGGGTGGTCACTCTGGCCCTCTGTGAGCTCCAGACCCTCAGCTTTCATAACTTCTTTTCAAAGATAGGAGCTTTCAAAAACATACTTGACAAGCTTAGTCAAACAGGAAGTAACGAGCTGATAGTGTGGGAAGGAGGCAAGGTTTGGGACTCAATGCCTGGGCCTTTTCCTGCCTCCTCTTTCCTCCCTCATACCAACACTGGTCTACCCTCAAATCTCAAGGCTCCTGGCATGCAGGCTTGGGAGGAGGTATGCACCTCTACACCAGATGTTCCTGGGGAGGGTTTGTGGGTTTCTCCACCACCTCTGTCTCTTTGCATGTGGATGAAACATTTCCAAAGTGTCAGCTGGGGACTTTCTTTTCTTTGGGGCTTTTTGTTTTGTTTTATTGTTTTATTTTGGTTTTGGATTTTTTGAGACAGAGTCTCAACAGGCAGTATGGGTTGGCCTTGAATTTGCTTTATAGCTCAGGCTGACCAAGAACTTGGCAGTCCTCCTGCCTCAGGGTCCTGAGTGCTGGGATTGTAGGACTACACCCAATGCTTGTTTGTTTGTTTGTTTATTACAATGCTTGTTGTTGGATCTCTTCTTTTACTTTTTTTGCTAGAAGCATCTCCTGATTTACAAATTTTAGATCCTTCTGTTCCTCCTGACACCTCTCTGGAGTAATTTGCTCAGTTTAGTTCAGCTGAATTTTACCTTCATTGTCCATTTTTGAGGTGCCAAAGCCCTGTCCTGTCCTAGACCTGGAAGACCACTCTATGGACAGGTGTGTGTGCGCAGGTAAGCATGAAGGCATGTGAGCATGTATGGTGAGTTACTAGATATTAGAACATAGTAGATCTACTGTTTTCCTTCATACTTCAGAGAAATATACACACTAGCCATTTTAAAGCCATTTCTCTATTAATGAGCATTTAGAATATTTTTGGGTCTGTGATATTCACCCAGTGCTGCTGTTGTAGCATGTCTGCCTGTATATATGTGCCCTTTGCACAGGTCTTTATGTGGGCCAGTGACTCCAAGGGCCCCACAGTGAGAAGACGAGTGTTGTGGTTTATGTCTAGATGTCCTCCCAAAGCCTTATGTGGTCACAGGTGGGTTTTTCTTCAGAGGCGGCTGGATCTAGATGTGTGTGACGCTGAAATTAAGGGTACCTGATTACTAAATTAGTCCTCTGATTGGTTTAGCATGGTTCTGGGTGTGACTGCTACTCACTCTAGTGGAAGGTTTCTTAGGTAGACTATAAAGGGACAGAAAGAAGCTGCTTTGCTACTTATCACTTGCTACTTATTGCCTTCTGCTTGCCATGAACTGTTTCTACTCTGTGACCACCCTCTGTGTGCCAGTCTGCATTGGAACCAATCAGCTATCGACTGAAACCTCTGCAAACTGTGAGCAAAATAAACCTTCCCTCCTTTAACTTAGGGTGTTGAGTATTTTGTCTCAGCTGTGAGAAAAGTAATCAAAACAGGAAGCCAAAGGCTAGTCATCCTCTGTAGCAACTGCAGCAGCTGCACTCTTGTGAGTTCTGATTATTACAACCCACTCACCAGGATTCTCCTCAAAGCTTGACCTTCTTGCATATTTAAAATGTGGTCAGTAGAATTCTGTACTTACTAACTTACCTCTTTTACCAGACTCGGAAATCCTCAAGGTCAGAGACTCTTCCTGCCTTGCTCAACTTTAAAATTCCATGGTGTTCCTCTATTAATTTAGACAGTTTACAATCTCATTTTTCTGATTACTCTTAAAGTTTTAATATATGCCTTTAATGCTTAAGATTAATCATCCTTTCCCCATCTTCTGTGGCTCATTTTCATTTTCTGATAATTTAGTTCCAAATTATTTTTGGTCCCAATGTGAGCTATAATTGTTATCACTTAAGAGAACTGACATTCATTTAACTTTGCATGATTATTATTTTTCTTTGTTCTCAATTAGCTTTTATATGCAAGATGTTTTTGGAATCATCTGTCTTCTTCTTGGACCTTTGGCAGAGTCACATGTGGTCACCTGAACTCTTTTTCTGAAATGCCTCTTGTTTTCATTCTCAA